>CAKNWT010223003.1:944-18188 GCA_932066315.1 Andricus coriarius
TCGATTTCCATTAATAATTATTGAATGAAAAACAAATTATCAAAACAAAATAGTGAAATTTCATAAAAATAAGATAAATATATTAACTTTTAATATTATTAACATATTTGAGGGATTATATCTGCCGAAATTTCAAGAAAAAATGATTTTTTAGCAAAGCAGAATGTCTCATAATAATTTGAGGGTTATGTCTGCTGAAACGTCAAGAAAAAAATTTGTTGTTAAGAGTGCAGAATGACTCACCAATATGAAAAATGACATAATGAAGGATCAAATTAAATAATTATCAATGGGGAAGCTTTTTAAACAATTCTTTACATTACCTGCTGATTGTAGTTCCCAATGCGCCATATTAGTCGCGTGTGAATAGTATTTAATAAAGATTTGTTATATAAAAGTATATTAATTTTACTCAAAATGTTAAACTTTAAAGTATTCAAGAAACTCGGAACAGTATATTTCCAAAAATTGTTATAAGTTTACACGAAAATTCTGTAGTTTTTTAATTGTTTTTAGCTCCTCTGACAATACAAGCGAAATAACCAAAACTAACTTTTCGTCATAAAAATCAGGCAATTAATTTAATTATTGTCCCAATTTTTTAATGATGTAACGTTAAAAAACATACATAAAACATAATACGTTAATATTCGAAAACTCGAATGCGCCACATTAGCCGCCGCGCCGTATTCGCCGCCGCTCCCCTACCTCGCATATCTTTAAATTTGAAAAAATGGTGGCCATTTTCCTATAAATGGGGTAAACTTATCAAAAATTATTTTTTTATTCTTCGGAAAATAACAATGGCAATTAAATTTAAACCAAGAATAAGCGAACACAAAGTTCCTTTTTTACATACGAAATGAAAAGATAATTTTGTGCATGATTACTATATGTATTTTTAATTAAAAATTATTAAATTAAAAAATATCGTAAAATTATATATGCTAAGAGAAATATTTACAACTATTTATGATGGCACACTTCCCGACGCGTAACATAGCTAGCATACTGGAGTCTTTTTGACCCCAAGCGAAAAAGGCTTCCCGCAAAGAGCTAATTGATTATTTTGAGTGGCTGAATTTTTTACATACTCTTGGATATAGTTACTTCAAAGAATGATGTGGGTTGTTTAGTTCAAAATTTATTTTAAATATGAACAAAAGATTGTAAAAGTTAACAGATAGCGAAAATGACATTTTTTACGACAAAATTAATAACATTTTTTGTCTTTTTCAACCCTTTCACTGTGCGGACCGAAAATCGCAAAGTGAGCCCAAAATGTGCGGGACGTTCTACTGGATGGATTTAATTGAAAATTGGTACTAGGGGGTTATTTGGGTCGCTGAATACGAATTCGATGTAAAAATTTGAACTTTGAAATGGCTGATCCAATATGGCGAATCAAAATTTGGAAAATCTAATGAATTTACGGATTTCAATGAGAGTCGGTACTAAGGGCTTTTTTGGTTCACTGAAAACGTATCTGATGTCGATATTCAAAAATTCATTATCCATTGTCATAGGGAACTAACAACGTCAAGTAAGAAACAATTGATTTTTCAAAATTTTTAGTCGCCATATTGGATCAGCCATTTCGAATTTTGACCACGAATTCGTATTCAGCGAGCCAAATAACCCCTTAGTACCAATTTTGAATGAAATTCGTCAATTCATCGGGAAGTTCCCTTCATGACGTGTATACACGTCATCCGCAGTTTAGGGCCACCTAGTCCATGATGTGTATACACGTCATCCGCACACTGAAAAAATTTTGGGCAAGCAGCTGTCTTCTTAGTGGGAACGCAGCGCCACCACGGCGGTTGGTGCAGCGACCACACCACATTTGAGTGAGCTATAGTGCCAAACGTGCGAGCAGATCTTTTCCCACGTGTTGGGAACGCTGCAGTCCCACAAAAGCGACAGCAATTGCCCCACGGGACCAGAAATGGATTTTTACGGAAAAATTAAACGGCAGGTCGCAATTGAGTTTTGTGATCGTGTAAACAATTAAGTACACCAGAAACCACTATTAAAAAATGCCTAGACACAAATACAGTGCGACCTCCGAATAAGTCGGGGCTCAGGCTTGTAGGGGAATATAATTCCCAGAAATCAGTTACCCCCTCCCACGGTCCGAAATCGCCACGAAAAATTCTCGGCTCAACCTCCGAATAGGTCCGCTTGCATTCGAGTCATATTCACGTGAGAATTACATGTATAAAAAAAATAATTATTATCTCAAGCTTAAGATGGTTACAGCCCAATGTGTCGAAGGCATTTTTGTGTAGTTGGATTTATTTTTTATTTTTGAATAGTATGCACGGGGCTGTCCCGGTATATATTATCAGTCACGGACGCATTATTGTAATGCAATCAAGTGATCTGATAAGAACGTGTGCCTTAACACATTGGGCAAAGCCTGGTTTTTACCCCATCATTCACGGACTGGGTTGCAGTCAAGTGCATGATGGGGGGACCTACAGCTTAAGGTGGGATCCGAACCACCAGAACCTCGGTAAAGGTACATTGCAAAATTTCAAGAGGTACCGGCTCAGGGATCGAACCCCGGACCTCTAAGGCGAAGTCCGAGCGTCTAACCAACTGAGCCACCGAGGCTTTACAATACTATTATTATCTGTATTAGTATTATTTAAAATATTTTAAATATATTATTCTAAATAAGTATTATGAGTAAGGTAAAATGTTTATTTGGGGAAAAATACGCAATTTTTGATTTTCAAGAGGTACTTGGCAGTATTTTACGAAATTTTATATGATACTATTTTTTTTAAGTTGAATTAAAAAATATTATTTTTTAATAAGGATTGCTGAATATGTTACTTTGTCTTACCTTCTTGTAGATAATTAAACATTTTTATTAATACATTTATATAAAAAATGTATAAATATTAATAAGTTTTATATTAACAATTGATTATTGAAATTTATTACAAAATCAATTGAAACTTTCATTGCTATACTATTAATCAAAGCATAAATTAAGATCAAAACGCAATTTCCACGCTTGGACTTATTCGGAGGATCGCCCCCGATTCTATGATGCGCGAAGTAGTGGGGGCAACTTTCGAACGAAGATTAGGAGAACCGGGCTTATTCGGAGAGGGCTTATTCAGAGGTTGCACTGTATCATAAAATCAAATTCTCTAAAAGACATTTTATTGCCATACAAAAATGTTTTAAACTAATAGAAATCTATCAAATTTTTACGAGATAAATATTTTGTCGTCATACAAAATAATTTTAAAATACTTGACAATATTGTTTGAAGTGAAAAAAATATTTTAACATAAAAACTCATGATTTTTATGAACAAATTACACAAATAATGGTTTTATAGTGCTATCTTCTCATGGATGAAAGCAATTTTTTTGCACGAATTTGGTGTGAATGACTTTCTTATTTTTTCAACCTGAAAATTTTATTCTAAGTCAAAAATGAAATGTAACAATGTAAAACTAAAATAAACACTAATATTACGACGAACCGTTTGTCGCGTCAAACAAACTCCGCGCGAAACTCGGCTTAGGAATGCCGTTCTCCCGCCTAAAGGGAGCGTGACTGTACCGACGCTGTTGGGACTACAGCTGTTCCAATGTGGGCACACAGAGTATTTGATGTTGCAGCTCTATCACGTGGGCGAGCAGCTCACCCAAAATTTTTTCAGTGCAGTGAAGGGGTTAATAACCGTATAAGTACTATTTTAAAATGTTGAAGGAATTTAAATAAGGTTCAACATGCCTGGGGTCTTTTTGACCCTAGTATGCTAGCGAAGGATTAAACATTGATTCATATGTTTGACAAGTTTGACTTATTTGCTTATTGAATATGTTGTCGAAAACACGAAATTTAAAACAACGGGTTAACTGGGCGAAGGCTCCAATCCTTTAAAATTCAATGTTATGTAGCCTTAACAGAACATCCAGAAAATTTAGATTTTTGAGTATTATTTCTTATTTAATGTTGACTAAAAGATGGAATAATCTGCTGTTTTATTCTTGCTTGACATTTGAGAGGAATAAATGATTTTAGGACCTTAAATTAAAGTTGAGTAGTTGTAAATAAATTTTCCTTAGAATATTCCCTGCGTCTTTTAAAATAATGAAAAATAAGGAAAAGACATTAATTTCTTCTACTGTATATTTTTATATGTACCTACTATTGTATAGTGAAAAAGCACAAGTGAACCCTTATGTACAACCCATAGGGTATTATTTCACAACTGCTAACTGTAAAAGCTTCAAAACTTTGACAATCCATTAAAGGGAGTTACACTTTTCTCGTCCCTGTGGAAAGATTTCCAGAGTTCGACTTGGCAGTTGTGAAATTACCTTTTATGAGTTAAGTGGCTTATTTTCTAACTCCTAGAGAAGGATGCTAGCTTTTGTTGAAACTGTTTTTGCAAGATATTATTCTCACTGAAATAGAACTTATTTCATCATTCATTTCATGATTTATTTCTTTGGTTTCTATTGCATTCCATTTAACTTTTTACTCCACTCAAAGACGTTAAATAATTTTTGAACAGCCTCAAAATATTAATTTGTATTGTACAACAAATTTGCGAAAATTGATATCAATGGATGATTTCACAGCAACGAGAATCCTTGTATATATGCTATGAAATAATAATGTTTTGAAGCTTTAACTCACCTTTATGAGGAAGGAGATAGTGATGAATATGGAAAAGATAAACATTCCGCCGAGACCGTATAAATGTAACGTCCGTCTTCCTGTTCGGTCCATGAGAAAAATGGAAACGAGCGTCATAACAACCATTATTGATCCTATACCGATGTTCGCGAACTTGGCACTCTCTTCTGTTAAGCCGGAACTTATGAACAAACTCGTTGAATAGTAAAAAACCTTGAACAGAGAATAGTCCATGCATATTCAGTACTTACTAAACCCTAAAAGACAGTCGTTCGTTCACAATCTCGAATTAGAGTTATTTGGATATTCGGAACTCCTATTTGGAATTCCAGTTTTTCCGCGAGTATCTCAAATTACTCAATTAGAGAATTAATTAAGTTAGAAAAATATAATTTGAGTTCGTACTTCAGACCATGAATGAAGCTTAAAGCTTAAAGATTATATCAATTATAGCAGTGTCTACTCGTACCGAAAAAACTGGCTATTATTATACCATTAAGCCATATCCCTTTCGGGTTAAGCGTGACTCACTCGGTGAGGAATGGCGTTGTAGTAAGCAATAATGGGGGGGGGGGGGGGGGTATGGATTTTTAGATTGATCTAAAATTCCCGTGTCCTGGCATATCTCGTTAGCTTCCTTCACGTCCATGCATTTTCTCATGCAAACACTTGGGTTTCTATGGCTCCTTATATCTCTTCGCACTCGGGTCTCATTCATACATCCTAACCATTCTGTGCTCGGTCTGCTTCTGGGTAAGCTGCCATTAACTTTACCTTGATATGTGTACTTGTTTCGTCAGTCGTTCATCTTTCATTCTCTGAACATGCCTAAACCATCTCAACAAATTTCTTTCATGCTTGTCAAATAGTGTCTCATCTACACCATATTCTTTGAGGATTCTTACGCTACTAACTTTGTTCATTAGTGTTTTGCCGCACACTCTGTGCAGGTATTGCATGCCAACCGCGTTAATTTTACTCTTTCCTTTTCTTGGTATGTCCTTGTCTCGTTACCGTACAGCACAGTGGGTATAAGTACAAAATTATATATCGTCATTTTAGCTCTATACCTGATATATTTTTACTTCTGAAAATGGAACCTGCTCTACCGATAAACTTCTTTCCCTCGTTTATACGTCTATAAATCGCTCCATTTATCTTTTCGTCCTTAGTGAATAGGCTACCAAGATATGTTGCATATTGTTTTCGCAACCTTTCCTTGAAACACCACAATTTTTTCTTTATTTACGTTAATTTTGAGACCCATGTTCTTCATGTTTGTATACAGTTTGCTCAACCTTCTTTGCAATAAGTACCATCACTGCCCTGAAACCCACACCTTCTTCGTCGACGAGGTACATTCTTAGACACGTCCATGAATATAATAAATAGCCATGAGGAAATAACGCATCCTTGCCTTACATCTTGCATAATATCAAGCCGGTCACTAAGTTTCCATTTACCCTTACACTCGATTTGCTACCTGCATATATTCTTTTTATTGGTTGTAAGAGCTATCCGGTGAGTCCGTATTCTTTGAGGACTTCCCAAAGTTTACTTCTATCCACCTTGTCAAACGCTTTTTCTAGGTCAACAAATACACAGAAAACTTTTTGATTTACTCTCAACCTTTTTTCTGTGATCTATCTCAAGCTAAATATTTAATCCGTACATGAGCTTCCTGGCATAAATCCATTTTGGACTTCCCATATATTTTCTTCTGTTATTTTCATTGCCCTATGAAAAAGTAATTTTGAATATATTTTACTTACGGTACTTAATACGCTGATACATCTATAACTATTGCAGTTGCTTTTATCTCCCTTTCTTTTGTATATTGGGACGATAATCACCTTTTTCCAGTCATCCGGAACTTTCCCATCGCGAAACATAAATTTATCAATTCGCACAACCTGTGAGATATGTACTCGCCACCGTATTTAAGCATTTCAGAGCTAGTACTGTCTAAACCAGCAGCCTTGTCATTTTTTAAGTTCTTAAACATAGCCCGAACCTCAGTGGCGCAGACTTTCTCAATTGGGTTTTCTAAGGCATCGGGTTCTATATCGCAATTGTGGTGTCCTATAGCTTCATCTCCCAATAATTCCTTGAAAGAGTCTCTTAGAGAGTCTAGTATCCCATCTGTATCATATAATATTTCACCCTTGCTATTTCTCATGTTGACTAACTCTGTACATCTACTTTCTTTCATACTGATTAACGCCAATTTATCGAACAGTTTCTTGCTTCCTTCAAAATTGATTTGCACTTTTTTGTGTTCTTCTGCTTTGCTTGTATTTTTACTTCCTTTGAATAGTAGTTTTACTTTCCCCTTTTTGTCTCTGTAATCGTTTTCAAGTCTATTTCTCTCCTCATCGCTAAGTCCTGTGATGTTCAACTTTCTCAGATACGCCACCAAGCATCAATAGGCATTCTTCCTACAACCACAGTACCATACACTTCGATCGCACTCTTACAATGATATCCCGGAACATGGTCTATGTGCCCTCTATATCTTTATTGCGTATTAGCGCCTAGCAAGTTGTCATATTTATGCGTTCGTATATTCCAGGAAGTAATAATAAGGAGAACGATTGCTGTACAAAGCGCCTCGAGTTTTGACTGCGGTAACTGCACCTTTTTTGCCAAGCTCAGACGTTTCGAGCCAGCACTCTGGATTAGTCGCGCATGCGCCCTGAGATCTAATATTTCTTCTTCTCCCGCGAGAAACGTGCGAGTGAGTGCCGTGCTCACTGACAACTGAAAACTGAGGTTATGTTCCCGTAAATATTATCAATATACGTGCTTGTTTATATATGTGCTTTTGTACAGAAACAAGTAAAAAAATTATGACCTGTAAACTATGGGTAAGTAATACAGATTTAATTATAATCATTAAATTATATAAAATGTGCAGATGTACATATATTTGCAAAAACGTTTGCAACGTTGGAAAACATTGATATAACCTCACTCTCAATTGCTGTCGTTTAGCCCTTTTTAAAACATTAAACATCGTTAGCCCTTTTCCAGGTCCCGCTGTTCGTACGAAAAATATCTGACTATTCGTCAAGAATTTTCGGTATGCGTAGCTACAGCCTACATTATTAGTTAAAATTCAAAATATGTTATATTTTATATTCAACCAAATATAAAACTACCTTCAACCGGTGTAAATCGCTACACTAATTTTTACAAAATCATCAAAGGCTTAATAATTGTATTTTCAAACTGGTCTTGGGTTCGATATATAACGCAATGTCTCTACTGTAGGGGGCTTCCATAAACCACGAGGCCCAATTTTGGTTCTATGTGGTTTATCGAAGGTCCCTAAATTGACAATTCATGTATTTTGTTGAAAATTCGTTTGGGGGGGGGGGGGGTAAAGAATTAATCTTTCTGGTTGAAAAATAAAATATTTGGGTTAAAACGTATTCATTTTGTGTTGTAATATTTTCACATCGAGCAAAGGTTAGGCTACCCAAACTTTCATATACAAACACATTGCAGGTGAACAGAGAAAAGAATACACATATTAAGGCAAGTATAAACAGAACAACCAGGTCATCGAAACATATATCAGAAATAAGAAAAGGGAGATTTAAACAAGTTTGAGAATCATATGTAAGATGGATTTTTGGGGTAAAATAATTTCCTAAATGAAGGGCATGTGATACTTCAATTGGGTTCAGTTTCCCCGGGTTTTTGTCCACAAAACTTAAAATTGGTAAAAACTGAATTCGGAGATGCTATAAAATAGAATAACGGACGTCCCCGAACTCTTTTTTTAAGGGATAATAGCAAAAAAAATATATTCTGCTAAATACAATTTTTCTGTATATGCACTATTTGGGGGTTAGGGTCGGTTGTCAAGTCTCTGTCATTCCGATAATGTTGATATCTGTTGTACCGAGTGGCATAGAGGGCGTCCTAACGAGCATAAATTAAATGATTTATGAAATATATTTTTTGGATTGCCTACAAACAACCTTAGTTCCGGGACATTAGTTACTATGTTTTATTACTTGTCGTAAGTTTTCCACCAAAAATATTGTGTAGTTTGGAAGTAAAGCTGCGGGGAGAATTGTAACACACATAACCTCAAAATACACACATATTAATCAAATTTAGCAAAATGAAATTTTCTTAATTATTCCACAACAGAAGAGTTCGGGGACGTCCGCTAGCATGTTCGCCATCATTCCCCAAATTTTTAAGGCAAAATCTTTATTATTGTAGGAAAAAAGCCGGGGGAACCTAACACTGCTAAAATCGATCATTGTTTATGTATCACATGCCCTTAAGGGGAGTAGTAACAATTGGAAAAGATAATATAGATTATGAAGAATTGAACAGAAAAGACGGGTAAAGACACGTGGAGGAAAGTTAAGAGAAGATAGAAGAGTCCAGTTATGACAGATGGTGTAAAGAAGTAATGCAGGTGGGATTAGCTATTTAGGAGACATACAGTAAAGTTTCCATAATTTCAAGACGCCATTATTTCAAGACCCTAACATTTCAGGCCCCCCTTATACGGTTATTTCAAATGCCCGAAGAGCGGGAAACCTTGAATTGAGTATTGTTTCACGACGCCATGGGAATACGTCGCACGACGTTTTCGAGAAGATATTACCCAGATAGCAAACGTGCGGGCATGTTACTCGCACGGCATGCGAGGCACGCGGTGCACTTTGTGATGAGCATGGTGTGCGACGCATAAGCGTCGCACACCAGACAACAATCGTGCGTCGAAAAACTATTTTGGAAATAATTTTTATTTTTTAATATCTATTTAATAAAATATTAATGTCAACATAAAAAAATTTTTGATATTATTATTTTATCAAATAGTTTTATAAAAAATTTCTCTCCAGTCACCGACGCCATATCGATTTAACCTCAGTACCAGCGGACGACCAACGGACCGATGTGCTGTGGTTACTTTATAAGTTTTCTTGTACGCCTTCTCGACGGATATTTCTGGAGAATTTACTAAATTTAATTATAGAAGAAATTCCAGTGATATTATTGCACTCCCTTTTCGTTCTATTTCTGTGGTGAGTAAATAAAAAAACAATATAACCTCAATTCTATTGTTCCCACTAGGACATGAGAATGAAAATTATATAAAGACGATTTGAATTTGGCTCAAAAAATCATATTATTCTCATTATTTATGATTCAGTGCCAAGTTCAAATGGTATTATTATCGAGTATCATTTTCATTTCTGCAACGTAATGTAAAAATCATTTTACTCGCACTACATTCTAGCATTGCACCCGAATACGTGCGACTCGCACGCCGTGCGAGACATGTGCGACCACATGGAAGACACATCTGCGTGGTGATATGAACTCACGTAATGCGGCCTTATCCGCACGCGTGCGACCCATAATGCTCGCACTCTGCAGGCATTTTGTTATCTGGGTATAAACGTAAAAGTCATAAATGTTCAAATAGAAATATTTCTCAAGTGTAGAATATATTTTCTCAGTCATTTTCCATTCTTTTGTCGATTCACGACCTTTCAGTTTCACGAAATAAAATAAAATATCCTAAATGTCAGGTGAGTGATACTCTAACCTCAAATTTCGGACAGTTGCTTGTATTTCGTGAAACTGAAAGGTCTTCAACCGATAAAAGGATGATGAAACAGAATTGCGCAAATGCATTCTACACTTGAAAAGATTACTATGCAGACCTTTATAGCTTATCTTCACGTTTCGTAGATTTTCTCCAAAAAGTCTTTTGCGGTTGCAATACCATGTACTAACCTTCCTGCTGACGGCTGGCATTTCCACCTATCGACGTCATGCCACAAAACTCACTATTCCGTGAAATATTTGAGTCGTTTTTTGATTCCATAACATTGATTTTTAGTTGGCAAATTGTCGTATGCCAACAGAAACACTTGAAAGATACTTGAAAAACACTGATTCCATGCATGCAGACTAACGGACAGCGACTTTTTCAAATGCGCAATAAGCCGAGACCGCCTGAACCGTTTTCACTTGGAATTCATCATATTGCGTAATATACGCAACTGACTACTGGCGCACACGGCCCTTCCGAGGCGAAAGTTGCAACCGTCTCTCGCTCTACGTGCTGAGAAACTGCGTGGGCCAGCAGTTCTAGGAATGTCGGGTGTATTCATTTGCGTTACTATTATTGATAGTATTTATTATTCATTTCAAAGCACCCGCGCTTTTCGTCTGAAAAGGTAGCGTTAGGCGGCGCATCGATACAAGAACGGGGCAGCCAATGAACGTCGTAGATAAAAACAAACTGCCCACTCGCGGTAAGGGTGGGGCCTCGTCCAGCATTGAAAATAACGAATCCCTGCGTTTCAAGGACGCTGCAATGTGGGAGACTTTACTGTATTTAGAAAAAGGCTGGGAAGAGATGATCTTGAGAACGATTGCAAGATTAAGATTAATGAATAAAGGACAGAGTTCAGTGATTCGTTGCTAAAGAACATGAGGCGAATTTTAGGTGATGAAGGGACACTGAAAAAGTGGATGAAATAATTAAAATTATGCAGTTTATGCAGTGGAAGAAGAGGCGGAAGTAATGTACACGGTTAGGGGACATATTATATATAATAAAGAAGCAGAAGAAATGTTGTTACTGTGATTACTCACAGCGTTGATACCCGAAAGTTGTTGTGAAAGCTGCATTACAACTCCAATGACAAGAGGCGCCCTTAATGTTGGGCTGCATATTAACTCCGTCATTGAAATAGTGGACTCCGCTTGTTGAGCCCTCTCTTCCGCTCTCATTTCTTCAATATCTTCTTCTACTTGGTTACTCGCTCGTAACCTTCTCAAGGCTTTACGTGCCTCTTCTTCCCATTGCTTGGTGATAAGTAAATATCTGAAAACATAATCCAGAGTATACCAATTCAAAATTTGCAATCGCCAATCTGAATTATCTAAAGACATTCGAGTTGATTCTTGAAGAATGGGAATCTACTATTGTGAATATCTAAAGTTAAATCTATTTACAGTTAAAAAATAAAGTAATAACTTTAGAAAATTAGAAAACGGTAGTGCAGTGTGAATGGGGAAGTGGATCCTATAGTTGGTATTATGTACCAGAACAAACTACTTACAATGTTTCTGTGGAGTACTGGCAAGTGTAGTAATGTTTAGGAGTGCGTGTATTATATTAGAAAAAGTCCTACCTTGGAGATTCCGGGCAAATTGGCAGGAGTACTAGCTGTAAAATGGCAGGACAAACAGCCAGCCCCAAGAGAACAGGCCAGCCATCATTTGTACCAAGGATTTGTTCAATACCCAGCACTTGGGAAACTAGGAGGCCCACCGTAACAGCGAGCTGGTTCACCGTGCCTAGGCCACCCCTTAGGTTCAATGGTGCTATCTCCGATATGTACATTGGAACCAACGATGTGTTCAAACCACAATTCACACCTATGATAAACCGTCCAAAGAACAGCATTTCATACGAATGGGCAATTTTTGTGAAGCCCATGAGGCATGCCCCCACGACGCCCAGCACGTTGTTTAGCAATAAGCCTCCTTTTCTGCAAAACAAGAAATACATACTTTAGTAATTTGCGTTACTGCTCCAGTAAACCTCACTATAATTCACTTAAGGAATTTAGGTAGATACATAGAACGGATACAGATTGAGTTTACAATTTTTATACAACTGAAACTTTTCTCGGAGAATTGACCTGAAAATTATCTGCATTACTGATATAATTCAGCATGAATGCTGAATATTCAGATAGGACACGGTTAGTATGCGTAATCAGTGTGTTGGACGGGTTATTACTTCTCAAAAGTATATCATACAAAAGGAAGCGTTCACTTATATGATGTTACGAACTGAGGGGAAGGGGGAGGGGTTCTTGTCAAACGTGACAAATCGTGGCAAATGGGGGGATGGGTCACTCCATGCGTAATGTCACCAGAAGTTTTCTTGATTTTATTCAAAAACTGAAAAAGATAAAGTCCATATCTCCTATTGCTGATGATACTCTCTAAATTTAAATCAATTAAAATTGTTACTAATTTCAACCAGTGACTGACTTATAACTACGACTCAGTTATTTTTCAAGGGTGAATCAATCAAACATACGGATATGTAGTAGAATATATACTCATTGTAAATAATATATAATAATATAATCATACATTGCCCTCAAGCGTCAACTTTATAAAAATATTTTTAAAAATTCATTTTTTCTAATGGTAAGTGTATCACTTAGTCTATTTGGAGTTTCAAAACGAACTACAAATTTTTTTGACCATTTTTATAATAACAAACGTTTCAAATTAAAATAACATTCGTTAATTTTTAGGGCCCAGTCCCATGGAGGCAGATTAGTAGAAAAGTGGAACAGTTTTGACCAATGAGGTGACTGCGAGAGCTTGTGCAGGAACATAATTGGTCAAGACTGTTCCACTATTCTACTAATCTACCTCCATGGGACAGCGCCCTCAGTGTGTTCCTTCAGAAGAACGAAAATGTTTTAAAGAAAATAATGCTATATTTTCTATTATATGTGACGTTCCGCAAGAAAAGGGCCAATTTTGCCAATCATAGTTAAAGAGATATTCGCATTTTCGTGAACAGGGATACAAAATATTAATTTTGGGTTTTCGATGGGAAATCAAAGTGACCGGAAGTGGGTATAAATTGTATATTTGAAGAAAAAATGTGTAGGCATCCGCATGAAAAGGGCCCCAATGACTGGCATAAAGTTACGTATAGGCTTATATAGCAGGACAAATTTCTGGCAGTTAAGCCAAAGACGAATTCTTTAAGTTGAAAGACGTGTCACTGGGGCAATTTGGAAGTTAAAATTTCGAAAAAACGCAACTACGCACGGAGAAAAATGGCTAGTCAGACTGGACATCTAGAGTGTCAGACTGACTATATTTGAGTTTTAACTATGGGACAGCCCCCTAGATGGTGTAGCGTAACATTAGCGGAGTGTCAAAATTTGACGGTTAGCTTCACGTCACAGAGTGTAAAGTTGACCCGGTGCACACGAATTCAGTCCCTTGGTCAGAATTGAGCAGAGCGGCGGGACACGAACTCAGTCCCAAATTCAGTCCGGCGATGCTCTCTCCTCCGTTCCTTCTTTCCCCCACCACTGTCGGCCCCTTCGCACTACCGTACGAGGAGAGAATGAGCGCACGTGAGTGAGAGAGAGGAACGATGTCCGAAGGAGTCAAACCTCTCTCTCGCTCCAACTGTTTCCCAACATTTTCCCTTCACACTTGCTTGCACAATAGATTCCAGGCTTAGGACTGGCAGTCAATTATATCTAACAATATCACTTAAAATTTAAAAAAAATGTCGTTAAGTGAAACAAATGCTACAATAAGCTATTTATTCCCCTAATATTTTTTGAAGGAGCTATTTATTTCACTTTGAGTCATGCATTGAAAATACACTAGCAATAACAATTACGTTCTGGACATCCTGCCCCTTTCCCTTCCTTCCTGAAAAGGTGAGAAAGTCAACCGAGTAAAAGAGGAGTGGGGGTGAGTGACATTGACTCAGGTCAGCTCCGGGCAGTCTCTTCACGGGACTGAATTCGAGCGTTTTTCTGACCGCGGGACTGAATTCGTGTACAGCCAAGTTGACCATCCAGGAGTTTAAACCTGATTATCTCAGGAATTTTATTTCGATTATCTCGGAGTGCTAACTCAATCATATCAGAGGGTCAACTTTATTATCTGTTGTCCTTTTCCTACCTACATATATATTCATAAGAGTAAGAGAGACGGAAATTTAAATTAATAAATGAAACCTGAAAACCCTACTAAAAAAAAATTCAGGAATCGTCAGAAAAAGTCAGGACTTCTGACCATTTCTGACCACTTGTGTTACGCTTCTCGACATAAATCGTCAGGAAAAGTCAGAATTCTTGAGAAATGTTCAGAAATCGTCGGGTTCGAAGGATAATCCTTTTATTAGGGGTCCAAGAATAGAATGCCATAAAACCTAATCCCTTTTATATATCCCAGGTTATTTATATTTTTTTTTCATTTATGCATATTCTCTTTTTACTTATATTTAATTATTACTATTTATATATTAAATGACTGTGAAGGTAAATCGGAAAATGTTATCCATTTTGACGTATCTCTTTCTCTTTACAAGATACATTATATTTATCCAAATTTTAAATTGTTCAGGAAAATTTTTAGATATCTGAAATCGTCGAAACCCATAAATTCTAAATTGCTAACTTTTGAATCTGTATATATGCAACATTGAGAAAAAGTCTATTTTCAATTTTTAATCCTTTTGGGTTGGCCTACCTGCGGCCCTATCCGATGAGCTACCTAATAGGATGTGAATTAGCATATCTTCAGAAATAGTCAGACTCGTCAGGAATGGTCAGGATGTTTAGGAATCGTCAGAACTTCTGACCATTTGTGACGATTCCTGACTTTTTTTTTAGTAGGGAAACATAAAAATTTATATAAAATCCATCAATTCTTAAAGCATCTTTATTATTTTTGAATAAAGGATGCCTCAGACATGATTGCCTACGCATAAAAACTGACAAGAGATTACTTTGATCACGTGAGGCTAAGCAAACGGCGTCACTGCACTGTAAAAACTAGGATTCGATTTAGAACTTAATTCGATATTAAAACAGTTCACGCAAAAAAACAATTGCACTTCAGTTTGATCCGCCAATCTAATAAAATCAGGTCGATTTGTGCATTGAAATAGGCTCGAAATGAGAATTATCTGTCTACAACTAAGGGCCAGTTCCACCAAACTCGGTTAAATCATTGGTTAACTGACGGCCAGTTAAAATGCACGCTATACGCCATATTTAACCGTTGATTATCGGTTTAACCGAGGATCAACTTTTTAGCCGAGGTTGGTGAAACCGGCCCTAAATCTGATAAAAAATTATAAACTGTCAAGTTTAGAAACCAACGTAACTCCGAAATGACATGTCAATGTTGTGCGCGCTCCAACTATTAGATCCTTTGACTTTTAAATTCACTCAATACTGAAATGTTCAGTCCATGTCAACCTGATGCTACGTCGGTTTCTAAGATCCTATTAAGGACTAACTTTGAAAAAGAAATTTTAAATTAGGGTTATGTGCAAAATATAATCAGGATAAGTTTAAAAATTGTATAACCCTCAAATCAACTGGTTTGTATCATTTTTAAGCAATATTTCCATGCATTCAAAATCTCACAAGTTAATTTTTCAATCTATATTAACTTATCCATACAATTTACATGTTCCTCAAATTATATTATGTTCCTATTATATACAGAAATAAATGCGAAAAATGTTGCCAAGAATTATTTATTGATGGTGAGACATTTATTAATATATTATACGTTTAAGTATAAATAGTGGTTTTCGATGAAAAATAGAGTATCGTTGAACAGTAATTTTCAATACAAATCAATTCAGACTATAGTAGATTTGAATAAAAACAACAATATAATTATAAATAGCACTTAAAGATAAAAACAGTAGTTTTCGGTACAAAGAAGAATATTCCGCTAGTTACGTTCAAATCCATTCGATACATCAATGTTGAAAAAATCTCGTCGATTTTACGTCTAAAAATACCACTCTATGAATTCCTTGAATTCCTTCAATTTTATAAATTCCCTGAACTCCCTCAATTCCTTAAATTCGGTGAAATCGTTGATATCCCAATTTTTTGAATTTGTTAAATTCCTGAAATCAATCTAATTTGCTGAATTCCTTAAATCCAGGAAATTCTATAAAATCCTAGTGTCATCTGAAATCTTTCAATTCTTTGTATTCATTGATTTTCTTGAATTCTTCGAATTACTTGAATTCAGGGAATTACTTTAATTCCTTGAATTACTTAAAATATTCGATTTACTCGAATAACTTGAATTGTTCGATTTACTCGTATTACTTGAATCCCAATGATTTACTCGAATTACTTGAGTTCTTCAAATTACTTAGATTTATAGAATTCCTTGAATTTAGAGAATTCCTTGAATTCAGAGAATTCCTTGAATTCAGAGAATTCCTTGAATTTAGAGAATTCTTTGAATTTAGAGAATTCCTCGAATTCAGAGATTTCCTTGAATTAAGAGAATTCAGATAATGCCTTGAATCCAGATTATGCCTTGAATTTAGAGAATTCCTTGAATTCAAAGAAATCTTTGAATTCAAAGAATTCCTTGAATTAGGGGAATTCCTTGAATTCATCGAATTACTATAATACCTCGCATTACTTGAATGCACGGAATTCCTTGAATTCTTCGGTTTACTCCAGCTACTTGAATTGCACGATTTACTTGAATATTTTAAATTCTTGGGCTTTTTTTAATTCTTCGAATTACTTGAATTTAGAGAATTCCTTGTGTTCAGAGAATTACTCGACTTCTTGAAATTACTTGAATCCACGGAATTCCTTGAAATTAGAGAATTCCTTGAATTAGGGGAATTCCTTGAATTAAGAGAATTCCTTGAATTCCTTACATCGAGAGAACTCCTTGAATTCAGCAAATTCCTCGAATTCCAAGAATTTAGAGAATTCCTCGAATTCAGAGACTTCCTTGAATTCA
>CAKNWT010223005.1:0-11586 GCA_932066315.1 Andricus coriarius
AAATGTTTAAGCTGGACCAATTAGGAGCGCGGTATAAACAGCCGTGCATACGTGAACGGTAGTCCAACGAAGTGTAGTGACTGCTGTTCTCCCCTCGCTCAACAACACTGCGCTGGACTCACGCTCACGTACACACGACTGTTTATACCGCGATCCGGATTGGTCCAGCTTAATCATTTAATAACTCAAAAACTAAAACTTCAACTAATTTTTGGAAAAGGAATTTTCTATTTATTTTTTCAATGGTAATATAGCTATATAAGTCCGGACACTTGAGTCTGGGACACCCTGTATATGGCCAATGGCCATACCACGCTGGAACCACCAGTTCCCGTTAGATCACTGAAGTTACGCAGTGTTGGGCGCGGTTAGTACTTGGATGGGTGACCGTCTGATACTACTGCGTTGCTGTTGGCGGTCGTGGGTGTGGTGAGCCCACACTTGTAGTTATTTACTACAAGAAACTATCCACCTAAAAAACACTACCCGAATCGGGTAGTGTCACGCTTACCCCTAGAGGCTCGCCGAAAGGGAAATAGCTTAATGATATACATACATACATATATCCAGGTATATAGTTTTACTGCAGAGACCCATAGCCAGGTATAAAGTACACGAGTTCTTGATAGTGATAGCGGCAAATGCTCATAAGAACTCGTAAAGATCTTACCAGTTTTCCTTACGTATAAAGCCAAATAATTTTTAGTAGGGCATTTATTTCGGGGCTGGTTGCCACAGTGACAACAAGCCCCAAAGCAACTGTGACAACTAGTACCTGAATGAAGAAAATAAATTAATCTATACAAGAACAATTTTTTTTACGCAAAAAACAAGGGTTATTATAGCAAAACAGCTTAATGTACTTATTAGAAAACACAATAATACTGCCAAACTGTGTCTATTGCACCAAATATTTACAAACAAAAACGATATCCTAATTTTACGCAGCGCCTCATATTTTGTAGTTGGGTCTGTCAAATCTATTGGGAGAAGTTGGTCGCCATGAAACTTTCTTCTGTTGGCAGCACTGGCACAGGTTCTAAAACTGTATAAGTACTTTTTAAAAATTAATAATAATTTCTGAGATATTTGTGATGTGACATAATTGTACTTGTGACAACGAGGACACACTTCCCCTAATTGCAATAGTTTTTCTTGCAACGATGAAAAATTAAAAAAGATATAATACCTATCGACAACGTGGGCTGAAGGCTTCTTCAAGCGTCCAGTCCATAATCGTTGCAAGAAAAACTATTGCAATTACTCCATGACCTTCTAACCCAAAATTTTTTAGTAAAATCCGAATTTCAACAAGTTAAATGTTCATCTTCCTTTTTTAATGAGTTTTTCTTGCATGATACGGAGAGGATACGATACGGATACTATAAGGATACGCTGTAGCGTATCCGTTCCGTTCATTCGGTCCGCCAGGGTTTATATCTTTAAATCTTATCAAATATTCGCAATTAAAGTAATAATCTAGAATCCGTCGATTAAATTGCTTTTTATGATTAAAGTGCAACGTACATGTGGAACTCTTTCCAAAATTTGCCCTGAATGGTAGAAATTTAATGTAACCTTTGAAGGACAAATTTTACCGCAAGATATTCAACTTTTCTTCCTATTCCTCCGTGTTGACCCTTATGCATCTCAACCAAAAATTTGCTACCCCTGTTTCAGACACGTTTATGTGAAAAGCATTTGCAAAAACCCGCGATGCTTATACTCTGGTAAAAACCCCACGATATAGGTCAAATCTGCTCCAAAGTTTCTGACAATCCTATATGTCTGAATTGTGATGGACCCCGTTGGGCCACTGATAAATCTTGCCGTAAATGCGTCGATGAAAAAGAAATTAGGAAAATCGCGGCCTATAAAAACATAGGTATCAAAAGTGCAGCTTATCTGCATAATCAGGGAAACCTAAATCCTAGAGATATTCCAAACCTTCTTCATCGACCTATACCCAACCAAAATTCATCGCAAAATCTAACGAACTCTCACTTTGACTTCTCTAACTTTCCTGACTTAGGTGATGTACATCTTAAGGAGTTAAATCAAAACCAAAATCCGAATTTTGCAGACCAGCACTATAGCAATGTTCTGAAAAAACCCTCTTCCCCAACTCATTGTTCCTATAACCCCTCCTCCTCCTCTCCACTCCCTCGCCGAAAAAACACCAATCCATCCCAATCGGAATCTCAACCTATTCAGCCCTTCTCCTACCTTTACTCGAGAGAATTCTTTTACAATACCGACCCCTTAATTCTCCCTCTAAATCTCCCCCCCCCCCCCCCCAACACCTTCTGTAAATAATTAAAATCTCATCAATATGATTTCATCCTTAATGGATTTACTCCAACTTTTTAAACCAATAATCTCCCTGTTCCAAAGTGGGGGAATTGAACAAACCTTTAAATCCCTTGACTGTATGAAAACCCAAACCCTTACATAGGTAATGGACTCCTTGATATTATATATTTCTACCATTCAATAACTCATTTAATTTCTACGTTTATGAGAAATTTAACAAAGTTAAGGATTATCCAGTGGAATTGTAGAGGTATCGTAAATAAAAAAGGCAAATTGGAAAGAATTTTACATAATTATGATGTAGTATTGTTGAATGAAACTTGGCTTCAAAATAAAAATAACTTCATTCTAAAAAACTTTAATGTTATTCGAAAAGATCGCACGAAACACATGGGAGGCGGTCTAATAATAGCAATTAGGAAAGACATTCCATTTACTCAAACTTCGGTTTATGAAGTTCTGGATCAATTGGACACACTGGCTATCTCCATCCCTTCTAATTGGGGCGAACTTATCATAACACAGCCCCACAAAAAAAGTAGGTTGTCCGAAGGACAAGAGTAGTCACATCCTCTGGATTTTGGGTCGCTGAATTCGAATCCAAGGTCAGAATTCCGCCATCGCCCTCAGTTTTTTTTCTAACCTCAAAAAACATCGTTTTTCAGCTGTTTTTGCATTGAAAAGTATATAACAAAGAAACCCGTGTTTTTTTTAATTTAGACCACAAATTTGGATTCAGCGGCGAAAAATGCATAGAAATGGACTCTTTTGGTCCGTGGGGCCCAATACTTTGCTGTGGGGGAGGGGCTGCACAGAGAACAATCCGGTAAAACCTTGCCGAAACAAATTTTATATGTTTCGCCAAACTAGAGTAGTCACATCCTATGGATTTCGAGTCGCTAAATCCGAATCCGCACTCAGAATTCTCAAATTAGCTTTTTTTCACTTCCTAACCTCAAAAAAATTGTTTCCGTGTTGACTTTTTTGGTGATAGAAAACATGTTATCAAATAATACAAACTTGTTCGGAAATTCTGACAGAGAATTAACATTTAGCGGTTCGAAGTACATAGAAATTGTCTATTACCACAACGCCGACAACCAGCACTGTGGCCCAAAAGAAAGGGTGGGGCTCAGAGGAAATCCCTCTTTATAGACTTAGCCCCCCCCCCATTTGGATTTCCTCCGAGCCCCTCCCTCTCTATCACCAAAAAAGTCAACACGAAAACAATTTTTTTGAGGTTATGAAGTTAAAAAAAGCTAATTCGAGAATTCTGAGTGCGGATTCGGATTCAGCGACTCGAAATCCATAGAATGTGACTACTCTGGTTTGGCGAAACATCAAATTTGTTTCGGCAAGGTTTTACGGTATTGTTCTCTATGCAGCCCCTCCCCCACCGCTAAGTATTGGGCCGAACAGACCAAAAGAGACCATTCAATGTATTTTTCGCCGCTGAATCCGAATTTGTGGTCTAAATTATTAAAAAACACGGTTTTTTTGTTACATACTTTTCAATGCAAAAACAGCAAAAAAAGCTATGTTCTTTGAAGGTGAGAAAAAACCTAAGGGTCGGATTCGGATTCAGCGACCCAAAATCCATCGGATGTGACTGCTCTTGTCCGTCGGACAACCTACTTTTTTTTGTGGGGCTGTGTAATTAACGTTTATAGAAATCCTAAAGCCCCTAATAGCTCTATTGACTGGAATAATATTCTTCCATTCCTTTTATGGACTCTTCCCCTCTATATTTATTGTAGGAGACTTTATCTGCCACCACCAATCGTGGGGATCCGACTTATCCTCTTCCTGCGGAAACAAATTATTTGAAGCTATTGGGAATTCTACTCTTAGCTTTCTCAATAATGGTTCTCCTACTCGTTTTACCCGTCTCTCCGAAGCCAAATCAGCTATAGACCTCACTATTGTTTCAAGGAACCTATCCCCCCTGAGTAACTGGGAGGTTGAACAAGACAAAATGAGCAGTGACCATTTCCCGATCTCCACCACTGTTGGAATTTCTTGCTCCTTCTTTGAGTTTTTCTCTCATAAATACAACCTAAAAAAGGTTTGTTGGATCACCTTTCATGAAACCGTAAAAGATGTGCAATTCGATGAAGCATGTCCTCACGTTGCTCCAACTCCTTTCTCAGCGCTGCAAACATATTATAACCTCTTTGACTTAATCGATAATGCCCTCCACACAGCAGGCCCAAAAATAGAATATAAACCCTCCCGAGATCATCCAAACTTCCCATCTTGGTGGAATGAGGAATGCACCAAACTCGAAAGACAAAGAATGGCCAAACTTGGCAGATACCGCCATAGATGCACCTACGAGAACTTTTTGGACCTTCCAAAATTTGAAGCCACAACTAAACGAACCTTTAAAGAAACCAAAATATTAGGGTTTAGATCTTATTGTGAATCCCTGTCTTCAACCTCTAAGATTTCTAAAGTTTGTAACAAAATTCGAGGCTGTAGACATAGATTATTATCTCTTCCTTCACCTACCACTTCCACTGCCAACACAGAAACCGTAACAAAAATGTAAGATTTTATAGAAAGATTCCACCAAGACAGTGCACCCTCAAATGACCTACCTCCTATTTCTCCCCTTCGTAATTCTCCACCCCCTGGCGTTCCGACCATTACTTCAAACCATCTTTCTGCACCATTTAGACTCCAAGAAATAAAATATACTGTGAAAAACTCTAAAACTTAATCCTCTCCCGGCCTGGACAAAATTGATTACGAAGTAATTCAAAATCTTCCTGATAATATCCTCAATCAACTACTAAGAGTCTACAATTTAATCCTGAACGAAGGTTCCTTTCCTGAATTTTGGAGTAATTACCTTGTTTTTCTAATACCTAAACCAAACTCACATAAATTCCGTCCTGTTGCTCTTGCTTCCTGTTTCTTAAAACTTTTAGAGAGACTTATCACTAACCGTTTAAATTGGTGACTTGAAAACCAAATGCTTATCCACAACTCTCAGTTTGGATTTAGAAAGAATCGATCTTGTAGTGATAGTGTTGCCATCTTATCCACAGAAATCCATACCTCCTTCGTAGAAGACTCCTATACAGCATCCCTGTTTCTCGATGTAGAAGCGGCTTATGATAGGGTGATTCCTAATATTCTAATTAACGACATGCAGGAGCTGGGTGTCCCTTGGAAAATCTGCAAATTCTTCGAAAACCTAACTACAGAAAGGAACGTGTTTTGTAAAATTAACAACACAAATGGATGTCCATATACATTCCAGAGAGGTCTCCCCCAAGGATGAGTCTCAAGTCCAACCTTATATAACATCTACACAATAAATATTAATAACCATATCCACCCCTTATGTAAAATTCTAAAATTTGCTCACGACATTGTCATATTTTACTCATCACGCAACGTTCATGAATGCATCCACATCTTACAATTAAGCCTTAACTCACTACAAAATTTTTTTAAATTAAGAGGCCGCAATATCTCGGTTGAAAAGACTAAGTTAGTTATTTTTAATTCCAACAAGAATCGCATCCCAAGGGATACCTATGTAACCTCAGACAATAATATAATTTCTCTTTCTTTTAAAGTGAACTTTCCAGGACTGATTTTCGATTGCCAGTTAACTTGGATACCTCACTTTACATACTTAATAGACAGAATCCATAAAGTTACCAATATTATTAAATTTCCTAGAGGAACTTGGTGGGGCTCTAGCCCCAAATCCCTGCGTATGCTTTACCACTCTCTAATTAGAAGCTTTCTGGAATATGAATGCCAAGCATTAACAATCTATAGCTGTAAACCATATTTAACGGATTTGCAAACTACAGAATCAAGTTCTAAGACTAATCCTTGGATATCGCATATCCACCCTTATCCCAGTCATGTATGCCGAATTTAAGGAGTCTCCTCTACTTCGACGTTTACAATTCCTAACCAAAAAATTTTTCTTGAAAGTCTTTTCAATGGAAGATCATCCATTACTCGAATCCAGTCTAAGTCAGAAAAAAGAAGTGATATTGTTAATATCTCTCGTCTTAGAAGCAATCATTACGCGCTGGCTAATAGTTTAGCTAGGAAACATTTTGTAGAGACATACGAATGTCCTTGTGGACACTCTGAAGAAGATATTAATCATGTTTCATGGGCTTGTCCCCGCTTTCATGATCAAAGGAAAAAACTCGAACTATTCTGAATTAAAATTAAAAAACTTCCTCCCTTCTGTGTGGAGAGCTTCTTATATAAACCTAATAGTTATGCTTGTAATCTAATTGTTAAATTTCTTAAAGACTGCGAACTCCTAGTTTAAATGTTGCTATTCTAATATCGCTTCCTTCCTTTTTACTTTTCTCTAATTATACACTTCATGTTTTGAATCTTTCATGCTTTACGGTACATGAACCCCATAAGGAGTGAAATCACATACATTTGACAAAACAATTCTACTTTGAATTACCCGCCTATTGTAGACTAAGCACTGCTAAACATCTACTACTCCATCTATAATCGATCTACGAAACTACATATTTGGAAGTCTAGATTACTATAAAACTACTTGCTATGGCCGGATAGGTATCTCTATTTTCAGCACGGGATGTCCAATGCGGAAACCTGGACATTTCTACAGACCTAGCGCTTAAGAAAAACACACCAAAGAAGAAGAAGAAGAAGAAAGTCTTCATCTACATTTTCTTAAAATGTCAGCTCTCTACCTTTAAAATTACACCTACAGTAATTGTTATAAAAAAATTATCTTTTCTCCTCATTATCATGCAGCAATTTTCTTTTTTGTTTATTCATTCAGAACTGATAACTGTGCATGGACTGAAACCGCGATTTTGTAACATTAAAATCAATTAAGTTATTCTATTTGTTCATAAAAAAACGCCTTTCCCTTTTTCCAGCCCTTTTTAACCAACTTTATTTCATAAATATATATAATGTTAGAGATGGTATAAACAATAACATCGTTTTCCAACATCTTTTCTAATCCAACTTTATTTCCAAAAAAACACCTGAGTACTGTTTTGGATACTGCACATGTTGGGGATTAAAATTCTAGACTTTCATTGGGTTTAAACATTTTTTTTCTAAAGTATAGTACCTGAAAAACAGAAAGACTCTGAACAATAAACATATCTCCTATCAATGTATTTACTATTTTGGGCTGAAATTCTGCACAAGCTTTCAGCTTACAAAAATACATATTTTCACAAATTTTGAAGGATGTCTCAACGTTCGATAAATCAAATTGTTTATCTTTTTAGTATCTTTCATATATAATTAAACTTTTTTACTCGCAGATTCATATCTTGACCGCAATATTCAAAAAACATGGTTTCGTGAACTTTGAAAAGCGTGCAGTTTCTTGCGTTTGCGAATTTGCTGCTGAAAATATACTGGCCTTTATCCCAGACAACAACACTACACAAAAATATCCACATCGCTTCCATTCTAAACTTTTGTCCTCTAGAAAACGTTCGCTGACTGGCCTATTAAGAAAATTTGAAAGAAAGGGAGAGTACATATATTTCCCCATCTTGAACAAATTTTGGATATTTCCGAAATTATTTCAAGTTTATACGGTTTATTTTTAACCCATGTTTGACACACTGGGGTGTAAAACACCCTATGCCCATTTTTCCTTACTTTACTAATTATTTAATTAAAACTTAATTTTAACTGTTGGCTGTATAACCTGAATAATCCTTTAAAATAAGCGCTTAAGATGATCTGATAAAATTTTCAAGTAAAAATGTTCAATAGATTATTTTTTTAAACCATTTTTGTCGCTATGGTGTAGATCACCCCAGAAGTGTATCAAACCAGGTTTAAGAGAATCTTCTGCACTATTGACTAATATAATCTTATTGATATTTTATGTTTCATTGATCTGGAATTGGGCACAGGTTGAAACGCAAGTAAAAATATCTGAAATCTCAGAAGAACAGAAGTCTCAAATTTTTTTCGAAAAATCTGTGCTTGAGTAATCTGAGAATGGATGTTACATATGTGGTGGAATTCAGTTTTGTTAAAATATACTACCTATTTTAAGGTTATAATTGTCAATATTGCGAAATTCCCTTTAAAAAAAACACTTGAAATTACTAAAATGTCCAATAGTTTCTGAGAGATTTATTATATAATTTTTAAATTAGGGAAATAATCTATTTCTTATTGATATTTTCTTGAATAAATGCTAAAGTTACAAAAATGTAGCATTTTTATCATAAAGATATGTTATTGGTCATACATTTTTTAAACTATGAATATGTCCAAACTTTGTGATAACATTTGGGAGCATTCACATATGACGTCACGACTTATGCTGTATTTTAAGATTTTGTATCCCCCCCGTGGGGTTTGGCGCCGGGTTTTTCGAATTGGTGAGTTGCGCTATTTTGTGTCGTTTTTTTTCGCCCCCCCCCCCCACCTCTTTTCACTATCTGAGAAAAATAATTATAAGAGCCTTTTCAGAATCGTTTTACGTATGGTACAAGTGTTAAATGCAATCCAAACGTTACGTGAATATGTGACGTTACAAAAGGGCCCACTTTGCTGGTTTGGAGTTATGCACGGAGAAGATAGGATGTTTAAAGTATAAGATATAGTACTGCCAAACATACATGTAACATCTACTATCTTTTTGAGATATTAGGCTTAAATATATTCTTATGTTAAACTGAAACATCGAAGTGTTGAAATCGTACAGGGAAACACGCGAGACCACTGTCGGCCACTTGATGAAGCTTATAGTCAATGTCGTTCGATGTTATTTCATATCCTATGTGAACTTGTGGAAGAATTATGATTACCAATATTTTTCTGAGAACTATTAATAAACATGCTGTTTATTAATAAACATTTGGATAGAGTAAAATGGTTGCCGCAAGTACTGTTACTTCTGCAAAAAATTCTTCTAGATAAGAATGCTATACATTGCATACACTGTTAAAAATGTTTGGGATTCTACAGCACTTCTACATGCAATACAAGCGTAAGGTAAAATTCCAAACACGGTATTGGAACGAGGAAACTACAATACATGTATTTTAAGTGTTGTAATTCTTAGAGTCACCGTCGAGCATTCCAATACATGTATTGTAGCGCGAACTCTATGAGATATTGTAAAATTCCAATACATGATGTATTGTAGCGTTACCTTATGTTTCGGAAATATACTTTCAATACATTTATTGGAAGTTTCCAATATAAATTTTATACAGTGTATGTTTAATATATATACATCCACTCAAACTAAACTTTAACATCGAGATGGCGTTTTCCTAAGTCAGTGTCACAATTATTATTTTCGTTTAATCGATGGAAAATCATACTTCAATATATGCTCTATTTGGTGACATACTTATGTCCCGGAAGCAACTAGAAGTTGGAATATATCAAAATTGAAATGTCAAAATTTAGATGGTCAGTTTGATCTTCTAAATAGTACCAAGTACCATCCACAATTTTTTCTTCGTAGTTAGACAGACCATAATTTTATAGTCTGTCACAACCTTTACCGAACACCGAGCAAACACACCCGACACCCGAAACGCATTTTTGGAGCGACTGACGTTAGGTGTCACGTTTGCCCTGTTACACAGCATTTTTAATTAATTTGAACCACTTGTTGATACTTCAAACATGTGTCAAGAGTGAATAAAATGTGGAAAACATGTTGGAGAGTGGCTTGAGTGGTTTTCATTCTGATTTCGAACGTCAAATTCGATATCTCCGAGGGATTAAGGACATTGGCTTACTTATTAATCAGTGCTTATTCTCAACATTTTCTACAGAAAACATGCTCAAAATTTCGTAATTTGGGTGCAATTGAGGGTGCGTGGTTTCAATTGTTTTAGACTTCAATCTTACAAAAAAAAATATATGAAAAGACCAGGAATCGGAACGTTTTAGGTTAGACCAGTCCGGGAGCGGGCTGGACACATATAATTCGTAAGGGTGCGGGCCCGAACCCGGACCCTTCAATTTCTGTAGGGTCCTGATCCATACCCGAGTCCAAAACCGTGCCTTTTAAATTCTTGAGGGCACGTGTCCGGACCCGAATTTTGACTAAATCGAAGAATTCAAGTTGTTCGACTAAATCCAAGAATTCAAGCAATTCGAAAAATTCAAGTAATTCGAAGAAATCGAGTAATTCGACGAATTCAAGTAACTCGAGGAATTCAACTAAATCGAAGAATTCAAGTAATTCTATTAAATCGAGGAATTCAAGTAATTCGATTAAATCGAAGAATTCAGGTAATTTGATTAAATCAAAGAATTCAAGTTATTCTATTAAATCGAAGAATTCAAGCAATTCGAAGGAATCAAGTAAATCGAAGAATTCAAATAATTTGACGAATTCAAGTAATTCGAAGAATTCAAGTAAATCGAAAAATTCAAGCAATTCGAATTAATCGAAGAATTCAAGTGAATTGAAAAATTCAAGCAATTTGAAGAATTCGAATTAATCGAAGAATTCAAGTAATTCGGAGAATTCAAGTAATTCGAGTAAATCGAAGAATTGAAGTAATTCGACTAAATCGAAGTATTCAAGTAATTCGATTAAATCAAAGAATTCAAGTTATTCGATTGAATCGAAGAATTCAAGCAATTCAAAGGAATCCAGTACATCGAAGAATTGAAGTAATTTGATTAACCTGAAGAATTCAAGTAATTCGAGTAAATCGAAGAATTCAAGTAATTCGACAAATTTGACTAAATGGAAGAATTGAAGTAATTCGATTAAATCGAAGAATTCAAGTAATTCGAAGAATTCAAGTAAATCGTGGAATTCGAGTAAATCGAAAAATTCTAATAATTCGAAGAATTAAAATAATTCCAAGAATTCAATTAATTTCAAGAAGTCGAGTAATTGTCTGACCACAAGAAATTCTCTAAATTCAAGTTATTTGAAGAATTCGGTTAAATCGAAGAATTCAAGTAATTCGAGTAAATCGTGCAATTCAAGTAGCTGGAGTAAACCGAAGAATTCAAGGGATTCCGTGAATTCAAGTAATTCGATGAATTTAAGTAATTCCAAGAATTCAAGTAATTCGACTAAATTGACGAATTCAAGTAACTCGACTAAATCGACGAATTCAAGTAATTCGAAGAATTCGAGAAGCGCTCTGAATTCAAATTATTCGAATAATTCAAGTAAGTCTCTAAATTCAAACCATTCGAAGAATTCAAATCATTCGAAGAATTGGAGTCATTCCCTGAATTCAAGAAAGGCTATGAATTCAAGGAAGTCTCTGAATTCGA
>CAKNWT010223006.1:387-10594 GCA_932066315.1 Andricus coriarius
ATGTTCAGAGTTAGGATAGGAAATGAGAAAGAAGAGGAATTCTGGACAGGAAGTGGGCTCAGGAAAGTTTACCTGTTGAACCCTCTATTTTTAAGTATAATGTTAGCAGGCTTAGGGGAAAATTTAAGGGAGAATGGGAAAGAAGGGATGATACTAGGCAGCAGTAAGGTCAACTTTTTAGCATATGTGGGTGATGTACTTTTAGCAGAGGACGAAAGAGGGATGAACTTGATGATGAGAAAGTTTAAAGAATACGTGAGAGAAAAAGATTTAGAGGTGAATGTTAGTAAGAACAAGATTATGTGCTTCAGGAATAAAATATGTAAAGTACAGTGCAAATATAAGATTACCTGAGAAATGGTGAAATTAGTGGAGCAGTTCCCGGGTAAGAAGGTTTGCAATGAAAAGTATTCGAAATTTGTCTATTCAATGGTGTTGTGACAATTATTCAGCCTTTTTCGATACCGATTTTGCCCTCGCGTATTGAATACCCATAGCAATAGAATTTATTTCTTAAACTGAATCCCTTTCTGTACTCAGCGGCGACAATATTTTTCAGAAAACTTTTGGATATATGAAATTAACCATTAAATAGGACATTTAAATCCCTTTTAAGTGCTAAGTTTTTAATTTGTTTATTATGATTTTATATATTTTTAATTGACCATATTTGAATAAAGAGAGAATTTTGTGTTAAAGTGATGTATTGTCATGCACAATCTTACTAGATTTTGCAACTTTCGAAGCGCCTTCTAATGTGTTAAACGAAAATGTTGTTTTTAATTTGTCGGGTTACGTTTGGCAGCTCAAACTGATTTTGAATGGGATTGGAATCTAATTATTTACGCTGCCTGATCGTGGATTTAAAAAAGGACAAATGGCATTCCTAGGGATAGAAATTTGTAATACCTTTGAATGCAAGCTTTCTTAACCGGGTCTGTTATTTATGGTTCTGGTTTAAAACAGGGGGCAGCAGCCAACAGCAACTGAGAAAAATGATTTAGTGATCGAGTAAAATAATTTGCCAAGTTTTGGGAATAGGGAAGAGAAGATTCAAGGACGACTGGAGGATGAGAGTATGGATGTTTAATGTGTTAGTCTGGGCAGTCTTGTGTTATGGAGTGGAGATTTGGGGATGAAAAGAGTATAAGAGAGTGGCAAGTCTTCAAGAAATATTCTTGAGGTGCGTCATGGGGGTAAGTTGGAGTTGCTTAGGATATATGTTGAGAAAAGAACTAGGAACACAGAAATACAGAAAACAAACTTTTTAAAAGTTACAAAACATACGAGAGCCTGGAAGTTTGATGAGAAGGTGAAGAAGGAGGGAGAGCGGAGCAAAATTGAGCAAACATGCAAGACGAGAGGCAATACAGAAGGTTCAAGGTGGGAGGCTGAGAGACAGGAGATAAGAAAAGAATGTGGTATCCAGGAAGAGGTATAAGCTGGCAGGAGATATAATTGGAGATGGTAGTTAGACAGGGAAAGGAGAGAATATAAATGGGGGAGCGAGTGAGATCACGTCGATACTGGATGAAGGACCAGGAGAAATTATGTAGAGTGTCCGGTTATGAAGTGGAATCTTAGTTCCATGTGTTATAAGTGTGTACTGGAGAAGAAGAGGAAGGCAGAAGTTTGACATTATTGTGTCAGTAGAATTCGGGATGAAAATGTTCAAGGAGTGAGATTGATGTAGAGAGTGGAAGAAGTAAGGGAAAACAAGGAGTGGGAAGCTGAATAAAGCCAACAGAAGAAAAATTAAATTAGAGAAGTATATTAGAAAGGAGAGAAAACTAGGAATTTAAAAGATGATAAGAGGAAGCGGAAGCCCTGGAACCTCGTTCGTGCGTTTATAGTCTGTACATAGTAGCAAATAGTCGAAAAAATAGTAAAAGGGAGAGAATAAATACAATGTATAAATTCCTGAAAATAAACCAAGAATCTTACGATAAAATTTGGACAAACACCACAAAATGCTCCTATTGTAATTCCTGAAAACAAAAGAAAAATTTGTTTCTTTGTTCTGAGGTATCCAGGAGGTAGCATCGTATTTTCGTTGCTGTCTCCTGTTGCTGGTCTAAGTTTTCTTACCTTGATAAGGGTGCTGTGTGAGCACCGAAACGTTGGTAAATGTTATCCATGCTTTTTTATTGTGATTTCAAAGTAACAAAAATAAAAAAGACGAAAGAAATAAAAAAGAGAAGAAAGGGGATTTGGTTGGTGGTTGCCTTCTCATTTTTCTTTCCTCTTTTTTATTTTTGTCCAAAGAAACAAATCTTTATTTTGTTTACAGGAATTGCAATAGGAGCATTTTGTGGTGCTTGTCCAAATTTTATCGTAAGATTCTTGGTTTATTTTCAGGAATTTATACATTGACTTGAATGTTGGACGTTGAATGGGATTTTGAATTTGATTTTAATCTAATTTAAGATTCTTAAATGAGAAAAAATACATATATACTTATTTCCTCTGAATACATTTTTATTATTCTTCAGCTGTGAGAATAGTTGTTTTTGGTCGCTTAGAATTCCCGGACTCTAAAATGTTTTAAAATATACGGACGTGGCGGCGCGCCACACAGTTGCGATATGAGAGTGTATTTGCGTCGGCGCGAAATTTAAACACATATATCACAAGAAAAAACCGCGAAGAACGTTAATTTCGATCCGGAAATTTTCCGGGAATTTGAAAATTAAATTTGCTACACACGCTGTTACTATAAGCAGCATATTGTTGACAGAATACGAGTACTATCTAATACTAGGAGAAGTCTAGAACGGAGAGATAGGTGGCTCAGAGAAAATCAACAGTTTTCGTCTGACCCATCTCGACTCTTCCAAAACCCCCAGTTACTGTCACCCACCCGCCCGCACCAGAGGAGGTCGAGGCATTTCGCAGAGAAGTCTACCAAGTTCAGCATCCACTGAAAGAATACTCAAAGAATATAAATAGCTTCAAGGAGCTGTGCAGTGCTCTCATAAAACCTGAGGATGAGTGCCCAGCTATCACTAACGAGGAGGTGAAAAACGTATTAAGAGACATAAAGAACTGTTCCGCTCCAGGACCAGATGGTATCAAGACCTTCTGGTGGAAGAAGTTTCCTTCAACATACCAGCATCTGGCCCGCATTTTCACCTCAGATCTAAAGTCGGAAGAGCCTATTCCGGAGTGGTTCGTGGAAGGGCGCACAGTGCTCCTGCCGAAGACGGGCAACTTAGCTGACCCTAAAAATTACAGGCCAATAACTTGTCTGAACACACTGTATAAGATCTTCACTGCTACCCTAAATGATAGGATTGTTCAGAAAATTGGACCTGTGTGGCGAGAGATGTACGAACAATGCGGCTCAAAGAAAGGCGTATCAGGATGTCGGGAGAACCTGCTCATCGATAGATGTCTCTGTAAAGACGCAGCATTCTCTCAGAGTTACCTGTCGATGGCAAGGATTGATTACACGAAAGCTTTCGATTCAACCTCCAATAGACTTATCATCTGTCTGTTGGAAAGCTCGAAGGTTCATCCACACATCGTGAGGTGCATAGAGAGATTAATCTCGTTTGGAAAACCAGATTTACTCTCTCATCTGGAAAACATCGTCTGATAACTAACAGTGTCATCTTTCAGAGAGGTGTGTTTCAGGGCGAAACCATCAGCCCTCTCCTCTTTTGCCTCACATTATTGCCATTATCATTCGCACTTCGCCATTCCGAAGATTACCTCTGCGGCAAACCTGGAAATCGAAAGCATAAGGTCATTCATGTATTTTACATGGATGATCTTAAGATCTATGCTAAAAATAAAGAGAAACTACATCTAGCTCTAGACATTGTCAAAGATTATATTCAAGAGATTGGAATAGAGTTCGGGTTAGAGAAATGCGCCAAGGTTTATTTGAAGAAAGGAAAACTGAATGGTATCCCGGAAGACCATGGGCTCGTCGACAGAAGCGATATACGACACCTTGGCGCTGGAGAGACCTATACATACCAGGGCGTGCCATAGAGCCGCATTCAGGACGCGATATCTCCCCCGATATCGGTTCCCGAAAGATTATGCACATGAACAAAAGCATGCACTTTAAATTTTCTGTTCCGCGACTTTACATCTCACGCCTTGAAGGTGATCGCGGAATACTGAATCTTGGATGTCTTCACAACAGGATTATTCTGGGTACAGCACACATAGTCGCAAACAGACAAGACCCTCTTCTTAAAATGGTCAGCCACACGAAGAAGTGGGCTAAGGGGCGTTTCTCTACAAAGCAGCGGAGGAGGCTGCTGAAACACTCGGCCTTGACTTCAATATCAGGGGTGAGCAAAATGCATCAAATCTTATCCATCTGGTGTACTCACTCCTGAAGGCCCGGATTAAGAAAGCACAAGAAAAAAACTTCCACGAACAGCTTCTCGACAAGAGGATGCACGGCATCTTCCACAGAAATATGGAGGACCAGTCGATGTCGTATGAGCTAATGTTGGCTTTCCTCAAATCACCCGGATTGATGTTGGGCACGGAGGGTTTCATTTTAGCATGTCAAGATGGTGTCATTTCCACTCTAGCATACCGTTGCCACATTTTGAGTTGAGGCATTCCCGATGATAGCTGCAGAGCACAATGCGGCACTAAAAGTGCTTTATTACCATCTATGTCGCTCTTACGGCATTAGCCCAAATACCGCTCCGCTAAACGCTCCTAGGGAGATAGAATCAATTGTCGAAAATGAGAAGTGCCGCATATACTGGAACTTCATATTCTCGAAAACTCTTTCTGTTGCGTACTTGAGGCCTGACATGGTTCTCCTTGACTTCGAGAAACGAACCAGCTGACAAAAACGTCATAGATATTCGTCTTGATCATCGGCGATCTTGGAGGTGCCAAGGTTTCACTGGGTAATATCCTGAAAAGCATCCCTGCATGTCAAAAAATGCTGAGACAATTGCGAGGAAAATGCAGAAGGCGGTCGTCCTTGGGTCTCTCCGTGTCCTGAGGATGCACGAGACTTTTGCCGGATTGCGTAACAACCGTGTCAAAAGCTGAATGGCACCTGGGCGAGATGTCTTGAACGGGCTCTACAAGGATGGACGAACCCTTTCCCTAACTATTCGTGGGAACCACAATGTACTCACCAATCGTAGTTGTAGTAAGTGCGATTTAAAAAAATCGAATTTGCAGGGCTTCCGACAAAGGGTCGGGCAACAATGCCGACTACGGTAAAGTTTAGGGAGCCAATCAAGACGGAGTCAATGCGATAGACCGACGGAATTTCGGTACTTTTGGTGGACGGATCGACTCAATGACGACCTGCACCCGTAATCGCACCCGTAATCGGTCGGCAAACAGTGCCGATTACCCTAGAGACGAACCGGCATAACGTCCACATTGAGTGGACGAATCAATTCAGGGCATACTTGCTAGACTGCTATGATGCCAGCATTACCCCTGCTCACAAAACTTCATGACGCGTATGTACACTCTGTGGTGCCAGAAACACCCAGAGCTTCAGCACGTTTCGCACCTGAGAGAAAATCGCGATTTCAGGACAAGGAGGATCATTAACATGCAGGTTCCTCCTAAGCCCCAAGATCTGATTGAAATGGATGCCTACCTTCGTGAAGATATCCTGGAGGATTCCGACCTCCGGACCGTCAGTTGTTCAGTTTATGGTGCTGCGAGAGCTTCGGCTGATTCAAATCAAAGGCTAAAACCGACGGTAGATCAAAAGACCAAAATACGCTTACATAAACTGAACAAGAAGATCGGATGAGCAAGACAGAATTCGTCCCGTGTTTAGTGTGTATTATTGAAGCGAGCGACGAGGTGGGGTTAGCGGCGGGAGAACAGCGGTCAGTACACTGCGTTGGACTCCTGCTCAGTCGTGCACGACTGTTTGTACCGCGCTCCTGATTGGTCCAGCCTAAATATTTTATAACTCAAAAGCAAAACTTCAACAGATTTTTGGAAAAGGAATTTCGGATTAATTTTTTTAAATTGTTATACAGCCATATAAGTCTGGACACATGATTCTGGGACACCGGCTTCAAGTAGAACCGCGGTAAATCACACCTATGGCCACGTCTCACGATCGTGAGATGGGTGGTCATAGGGCACGATGAAATCACTGCGATAGGCTGGCGAAACCCTCGTGTGTCTTGTGGACCCGAAGCGATCCAAGGATGACAGCTTTCTGCAACCATCTGGCAAGTGCCTTGGCATATTTTTGGCACGCGGTTAAGGCTTTAAGGTTACGAATCAGTGATAGTTTCACACCTCCGAGAGCACCGATCACAAAGACAATTACTATAACCGAATATTCTGGGTGCGGTCGTTGCAGCTCCCTTTTGAGGACTTGATGCCTCTCCCCCTTTACCTTCTCCTTGGCATCGCCGGAGAATATAGTTCGTATCTCGAAGTCTTGGAGAACGATGTCAGGCCTCGAGTGTGCAATGGAGACTGCTGTCCGAAAATCATTGTTCCAGAAAATTTGGCACTTCTCTTGTTGCACAATTGACTCTATCTCCCTAGGAGCGTTCTGTAGGGCAGGTTCGCGGCCAACACAGTAAGCTGAACAAAGATGGTAACAACGCACTCTTAGGGCCGCAATATGTCTGTAGAGATACATCGTTAGCTCGTAAGTGGAACGCGCTCTGCACCTATCGCTGGGAACTTCTTGAGGTAAAATGCGGTCATGTTATACTAAGGTGGAAATGACACCGTCCTTACATGCGAAAATGAAACCCTCTCTACATGAATTAAATCCTGGTGATCCGAGTCGAGTAGCTCTTGATGGAATTTTTCAACCTCTGCTTTCTTTACTTTCGCTTTTATAAATTCAGGCCAAGGTCTGGGTCGCCTGCCGCGCGGCCTGTTAAAGAAACTCTCCTTTGCCAATCAGCTCGTGTTTTCTGACCATTTTTAGAAGAGGGCCGTAAGCTCGTTCTTCGTCCATTGAATCACCCCAAACGAGTAGAGTAGAGCCGGGATGGCAAGAATGTTAGTCTCAGATACCTTGTTCAACGACGACAGATTTGAAGACCAAACTTCGTCCTGAATACGGCATTGATGCGCGCCCAGGTATGTATAGGTCCCTCCAGTGTCAATATGTGTAATAACACTTATATTCACAATATCCACTAACTCAGGGTCCTCGGGAACGCCAGTAATCTTTCCTTTCTTCAGATTAATCTTAGCACACTTGTCGAATCCAAAGTCCATAACAATCTCTCGTGTGTAGCCCTTAACGATATTTAAAGCAAGATGAAGTTTCCTTGCACTTTTGGAAGGTGATCTAGTTTTCAAAAGGTGTTTTTTTTTCACTTTTTTTCACTATGTGCGGATGAACCTTCAAGCTTTCCAACAGACAGATGATAAGTTTACAAGAGGTTGAATCGAAATCTTTCCGTTAGTGAATTTAAGCCATGGTTAGGGCGCGTTGATGGGCTGCTACGTCTTTGCAGACGCACCTGTCAATTAGCACGTTCTCTCGGCAACCTGGTACACCTTTTTTCGAGCCACGTTGTTCATATATTTCACTTCATACAGGCTCAATTCTTCGAACAATCCTTTCGCTTAGGACAGCTGTAAAGATCTTATACAGCTTGTTTAAACAAGTTATTGGCATGTAATTCTCTGGGCTTGACAAGTTGCCTTTCCCTGGTAGGAGAATAGTGCTTTGTACCTCTAAGTACTTTTCTCACCTCTTCGGCAGTGATGGATGGACATTCCTCCTCAGATGTATCTGCTTCTAACTCCAGTGTTTTCGGGATCTTGTATACCTCTCCATAAAGTCTCTACCTCGTTCATCTTCAGCAGATTTTTGACAGAAACAGGGACATCGCTGAAAAGACGCGATGCGTCAGCATGAAACTCTTGATTCTAACTGACCCATCTCTCCCTCTTCTGTCTTTTCCACCTTGCATCAGATAACGCAAGTATTTCATCAACAATATACTGCTTGATTGTGAGCAGCTTTGACTTTTTCAGTTTGTGATGGTAGATACTCAGTTCTTGAGCGAACTTTCAAACCCTTTCCGTAAACGGTCTACCAGATGTTATGTGGTCAATCGCATACTGAACACGGGACGCATTCTGTCTTGCCCATCCAATCTTCCTGTTCAGTTGATGCAAGCTTCTTTTGGTCCTTTGATCTATCGTCGGTTTAAGCCTTTGATTTGAATCATCCAAAGTTCTCACATCACCATGCATCCATTTCAGCTAGGTCTTGGGGCTTGGTAGGAAACTCGATGTTAATTTTCCTTTTTGTCGTATAGCGCTTCTGTCGACGAACTGAGGGTCTTCGGGGATGCCATTAAGTTTTTCTCGCTTCAAATAAACCTTGGCGCATTTTTCTAACCCGAACTCCATTCCAATCTCTGGAGCTAGATTTAGTGGCTCTTTAATTTTAGCATAGATCTTGAGATCATCCATGTAAAATAAATAAGTGACCTTATGCTTTCGATTTCCAGGTTGGCCGCCGGAGTACTCTTCAGAATGGCGAAGTGCGAGAGATAGTGGCAATAATGTTAGGCAAGAGAGGAGAGGGCTCATGGTGTCGCCCTGAAAGAGACCTCTCTGAAAGGTAATCAATCCCGGCCATCGATAGGTAGCGCTGGTAGAATGCTGCATCTTTGCAGGCACATCTATCGATTAGCAGGTTCTCCCGACAGGAGCACTGTGCGCCCTTCCACCAACCACTCCGGAATAGGCTCATCCGACTTTGGATTTAAGGTGGAAATGCGGGCCAGATGCTGGTGAGTTGAAGGAAACTTCTTCCATCAGTAGGTCTTGATACCATCTGGTCCCGGAGCGGAATAGTTCTTCATGCCTCTTGATACTTTTATCACCACCTCGGTAGTGATGGGAGGGCATTCCTCCCCTGGGGTTAAGAGGCCATGGCACAGCTCCTTGTAGACTTCCCTCCAAACTGCTTAGACCTCCTCTGGTTTGGGGGGATGGACGACAGTAAATGGAGGGCCTTGGAAGAGTCGGGATAAGACAGAACAAAACTATTCGTTTTCTATGACCCACCTTTCCCTTCGCGCTAGATTTCTCCTAGCGTCAGATAGTACCCGTATTCTGTCACCAATATGCTGCCTGATGGTCAGCACCTTTGTCTTGTTGATTGTGTGATGTCAGATCCGCAGTTCGCGCACGAGTTTCCGAACCTTGGCGGTAAAATTCATGCCAGATATTATGTAGTTAGTCACACGCTGAATGCGGAACGCGTACTGTCTTGCCCAGCCTATATTTGTGCAAAGTTGATGCATTCGGATTTTGGTCTTATGATCAGCGGTTGGTTTTGTTTTACGGTTTGCATCCGCCAAAGCTCCCGCTGCAGTATACACACTAAAATTGATAGCCCAGAGTTCGGATTCTTTGGAAAAATCTCCACAAAGCTCGTCATCCAGTTCAGCCAGATCTTGAGGCTTGAAAGAAACCTGGATGTGGATGTTTCTCCGGGTCCTGAAGCCTCGCGCTTCCTCTATTGGATGCCTACCAGCGGTCGATCTCAGTATCACCTCTCTTTCTCTGTTGCTGGCTTGTTCTGGCTGTTGTGGAGTAGGCGGTCCGCTCATATAGCCCCTTTTCCGGAGTTGTTCTGCGTGGTTTCGCAGACATTGGTGCGAAAAGTGCGAGAGCTCTGGGTATTTCTCGCACCACAGAGCATGCCGTCGTGCCATGTAACCTTCTCGTTCAGGGGCGGTACTGGTAGCGCAGCACTCTAACAGGTCTTCATTGAGTCGATCAATCCATCTTAAAGTACACTGGAACCCCGTTTGGGTGACAGTGTCGGGGGTTGCCTGCAAATAGACGAGAGTCGCAACCGTCTCTCGCCCCTTGAGCTGAGAAACTACGTCGGCCAGCAGTTCTAGGAATTACTAATATGGTGTTTACTAAAATGCAGCTCTAGTGTATTAACATTCCGTCGGTCCATCGCATTGACTCCGTCTTGATTGGCTCTCCCAAATCTAGGGTAGTCGGAATTATTGTCCGACTCATTGTCGGGAGCCCTGTGCGTTCGATTGTTTTGAACCGTACCTACTACAACTATGTTTGGTGTTATCATTGCTGTTCCTACGAGCAGCTTGAGAAACGGGTTGGTCCATCCTTCTAGAGCCCCGCATGCAAAGATAAGGCTGCATACTCTGAGAGGTCACCCGGTATCTCAGAGTCGCCGTTTGAGACACCTCGCCCAGGTGCCATTCAGCTTTCG
>CAKNWT010223037.1:1038-16877 GCA_932066315.1 Andricus coriarius
AAAGCACCAGTTCCCGTTAGATCACTGAAGTTAAGCAGTGTTGGGCGCGGTTAGTACTTGGATGGGTGACCGTCTGATACTACTGCGCTGCTGTTGGCGGTCGTGGGTGTGGTGAGCCCACACTTGTAGTTATTTACTACAAGAAACTATCCACCTAAAAAACACTAGCCGAATCGGGTAGTGTTCACGCTTACCCCTAGAGGCGCGCCGACAGGGAAATAGCTTAATGATATACACAAGATGATTTTCTATTCAACTGACAGGTATTTTTTCATAATCTATCAATTCTAAGCCAATCGGACAAAAATCCATCCCGCAGGATCTTATATAAATTTTATTATAAATCTATGGTATAGCAATTTTTGCGTACAAAAATCCTTTCGTGACTTTCAAACTCCATAAAAAATAGAATTTACAGTAATAGATCGATCAAAATTAATTATATATTAGTACACTCGCCGAAGTAAGTGGAAAGAATTTGTAGAGAAAAATATAATACTTATATTTAGTCTTTTGACAAAGGCAGCCCCATATTTGGCACTTAACGATTTTCATTGCGTGTCACAAATAAACTAAAAATTATATATTTCAGGGTTATTACAGACTAAGCAAGTATTAAATTGGAAACAAAAACAATTTATAAACCATTTTAAGATCACACACTATGAAAGTACTTTAATTCTTGATTAATATACCTGATTCACTTTTTTTAACATATCATGTAATTATTAAGTAATCGGGCAAACAGTTATTTAAAGTTTCATTTGAAACATCTATGTACATTGCACATTGCCTTAAATACTTTACCGTAGATTAATGAAAAAATTTGACGGGCATGAAATATTTGTGCACTTGAATTTTACTGGAATAAAACCCTAGTAAGAAAAAAAGAGAATTAATTTTTTTTAAGATAAATTATAAGAAAAGTTAGAAAACTGCAAGATTTAGTTTCAATTTAAGAATACACTTACTACAAAATCAAATCAGTCAAAATATCCAGTGGAATGTATGAATTAAGATATCTGTAAATTGTCTACTAATACCATCAATAAATACAATTTCTATTTCATCGCTTATCAGACATTTAAGACATTTCCTGTACGCGTTTAATTTGTAGACAGTATATTATTATTGACTCTTTATGTGGCTATTCTCAGTTTAAAATTCATATTTGGTAATGTTACCAAGAAAATAAATCAAACAAGATTTATCTCAGTAAAAGAGAAACTCTTTTTGAATTAGAAGAAAATAATCAAGCAATGAACCATTATTTTCATGGAAGTGCAAAGTCCTTAAAGACAAAATGCGGGAACAATCACTAAATGTATCACGAATACTAAAAACTATCATTAATTACTATTATCGGCGAGAAAATTCGAGTCATCTGGCTTTGAAGTTAAAAAAGTAAGTGAAGAAAAATTGGTAGCTCAATGAAAGATCATTTTTAAGGTCAAAATGTTGTATGTTAATGAGCCTGAAACGAATATACCAAAAAAATTTGTATAGCTTACAGACCCGAAAATCTTATAAAAAGTAAGGAAATTTGACAGCTTTTAATGAAAATGAACTGTGAAGCATAGTTTTTTATTGAAAAAATAATAGGAAGAATCTAAAAAAAAATCACGGTGATACTTTAAACAATTCTCAACAAATTTCCGTCGAAAAATTTGCAGAATATGACAAATTGTTCGTTTTTTGTACATAAATATACAACTGTACTATCTTTAGTTCGAATGAAGATAATGATCATGGGCAAAGCCAGAGGACTCGAATTTTCTCGCCGATAGTAATATTCTATTCTCCCTAATTTGTTTCATTTAACCAACAAAGTTTTTGTTTGAAATGAGAATTCCTTCCCTTGCAAATATTTTTGCAATGTAATATTCTAATCTCTTAATTTTTCTTTCACAATCAAGCTGGAAAACATAAAAAAAAGATTTATACAAATACTACCTACTATAACATAGATATCTTGGTCCTAAAATTTATGGTACTTTAGCTCGCACAATTGAGCTATCCATTAAATTTTTTTTCCGAATATATTTTTAATGAACAAACATAAAATATTGTTTATTTGGTAGCTTATTGTACTTTATTACTTGATGAATGCTGCCGAAAGGGATCATCAATTTTGAGGTTATGTTTTGTGGTTAAAACTATAATCCAACTTTTATGTACATACAAATTGTACTGAAGTATTTACGGTTTTTCATGCAATGCTCGTTTTTGGTGAAGTCAATGTACAGGACTTTGGGCTCCTTATGTCTATTCTCCATGCACGAAGTACTAAAAGGAGACCGCACGCCATGTATTTCACCTGGCGCCGGTTTGCCATCGTCTGTCCTCGGGGTCTTCATTTATTTCCAGATGAGAGCGCCGCTTCAGAGAAAATTGGTAACTAAATTGTCGTCTGATACTATAGGAATCGTAATTCTTCAATCCACCGTATATTGCAGCGCTTTCATCTGGGAATAAATTAAAACCCCGAGGACAGGCGATCGCGATTGTTGGCTGTTTCCCACCATTCCCGCCATAGGCGTGCGGTCTCCTTGTAATACTTCGTGTTTCCAACATATGCAAAAAGCTCGTCACTGCAAACCGGCAAATTCCTCATTTTAATGCTTTTTGCACGATAACGCAAGGCATTAAGTTCATATGTTCGAGATTAGTATGCCAACTTGCAACTTTACATAAAAGTATTCAAATTCGACATTTTTTCAATTTTTGGTCATGTTCATTAAGAAATTCATCATAAATAAGTTCTTAGTTTTCAGTAAGAATATACAGTAATATGCACTGGAATATTTATTTTAGGTGTTGTATGAGAACTAAAATCAATGTGAAAACTGAAGCATTTCACGACCAAATAACTTATTATTATTGTGTTAACTTTTGGTAAATTATCTGAACGGACTTTAATCTGTCCAGGCATACCGATAATCTACCAAATAAATCCTTTTAGAAAAAAAAAATTTTGTGGATGACTCTATTCTGAAAACTAATTTAGATTTCAATCTGCTTCGAACTCGCTTTAAATATTATTTTTAGGAACATGATATTCGAATAAACAATATAGCATTCTTTTCACATAACGAGTTATAAAGATCAATAATAGTAAGAAATTAATTTCAACAAGTAGATTTTAAGAAGGCACTGTAAAGTTTTGAATTTAAAAATTTGGAGCAAACTAACTCAGTACTGCGCACAAAGCGATAAGGCATAATGGTAACAACTGTTCACTAGTGTTCGATTGACTAAATGTGATTTGTTCTTTAACTAGCATTTGATACGTCGATGTCGACGGTTTCATCTTTTAGTAATATACGTTTGTCCTCTTTTTGGTTGCCTTTTTTATTACCACCACCTTTGCGTTTGCCGCGGTTAACGACTCCGTTTTCATCGTCCATCATGCGCAAAATTTGCGTCTGATCGGAACTCTCTATTGGTGCGATCGAAATGTCTCTTACAGCTCTGAACTTACCGCAATTGTTCAGATGTTCGTTCTCCAACCGGAAAAAATTCCATATGAAACGCCTAGAGAATAGAAGAAAGACTTAATAGAAATATTAATAAAATATGATATTTTTCTGATGAATTATTTTAAACCGTAATAAATAAAACTTATTTGAAATTGCAGGATAACCACTAAAGACTCAATACTCTTTTCTCTAATTTTTTCTCAATCTATAATCTCTAAATAAACGAATATATATATATATATATATATATATATATTTATTTATATATATGTAATTTAAAATTGAAAATGAAGCATTAAAAATTCAGCTATTTCAAAACAGAAGCCGTCAAAATTGAACAATTTTCATTTCGAGAGCTTCAAAAAATTATTCTATTTTGAATTTAATTATTTGATTACTAGGGCTTTCAACTGGAAATTGTACAATTTGGAATAAAAATTCTTAAATCAAGAAGGGTTCAAATAACAATTGCTGAAATTCAAACACTATTGATTTAAAATTATCTATTCTATCAAGTTTCTATCTAAAATTATTCAATTCTGAGCGCTATAATTGAAATTTTTGTTAACTATTAAGGCCCTGATTTCTAAATTATACATTCTTAAGAATTTAAAATTTGAAAATAAAGAATTTTTTATATTTTAATCCAAAAGTATTGAATTCTCAATTTTTCCAAAAGTGAAAGTGAGCCACTGGCAGGCTTGTAGTATTTAGACTTAAAAGTGAAAATCTTAGCCATTTAAAAGAATCCAAAAATGACCTCTTATAACCTCAGATTATTTTATATAATATTATGTGACATTCAAAGTGATTGCAAAATTTTTCTAATAAAACTAAGAATTTCAAAATATTCCGAACAGGTTAACCGGTCCCGTGCACCTCTGAATGAATAGCTTACCTGAAAACTTCCAGTGGCGCTACGACTGACATCAATAAGTCGTTCGAAACATTAAAGTAGTCGTGAAGGATGTAAGTGGCAACCCACGAAAATCTAATTACGAAGTCTTCTATTATAGCGAAGTAATAAAAACTCTGAAAATAACGTTTGCATTAAAATAATTATTTTTAAACAAAATAATAAATATGCTGATGATTGCAACACTGATTTATAAGAAAAAACTTACAGCAGCTGAATAAACCACTTCTTCTCGTAAGAATCTATTTTCTCCAGCATTACTATCAAGAAGACCCCAATCCATTTTAATATCCCAAGTATATGAATAAATGGAATTCAAAACGCAACTTCCAATCCAGAACCAAAGCCACGGGCTCTCCCATTGATTTTCATAATTTTCTAAAATGAAATAATTACGCAAATTGTATTCAAGGTGGCATAAAATATAGCAAACATTCTACAGAGATTTAAAATATTTGCAAAACATCAATTTATGAATATTTTTCCAATCATTTCGAACTTTCTGAGTCATCCTGAATTATCCAGACTGTCCTGTAATGTTTTAGAAGATTCGCCATCATTAGAAAATATTTCTCAATGATTGTAGGTATTTTAAAGACCAAATTTTTTTAATAAAATTTTCCACTACATTTTCAAACATTTGAAAGGAATGTTGAAAATATTCAAGAATTTTCCACTTCTAATATATTCTAGAAAATCTGATAAGATTCCATAACATTTTCCAATATTTGAGCTATAAATTTTGGTATCTTCCAGAATCATTCAAAATATTCTACAATATAATATCATATTTAATATTAAGAAATTTTACGATTTGCAATTTCTTAAAACCATCCATTTAAGTATCTTCTCAGTATTTCTAGAAAGTTGGATAACGATCTCAAATAGTAAAGCATTAATTTTTCGACGTTTTATGATTTTCCAGAATTTTCAGAAGTACCTTAAAAGAAAATCAATATATTCTAGAATACTCCAGAATAATATACATAGAATATTACAGAATCTTTCTATAAAAATTCGAATATCGTCAATTTTTATATGCCCCAGAAAATGCTGTCCTACAAAGTGTTCTGCAGTATTTTTAATGTTTCAGAAACATTTCAAATATTTGCGAGATGTCAATATTCGAGTGCTCCAAACCATTTTCGAGTATTTGAAATCCTCTAAAAACTTCAAAAATGCTCCAAATCTTTTCATAATATTTGAACAGAATTAATTGTAGAATTGGCTGAAGTCTTCCAGGATATTCTGAACCTTTTCAGAATTTCATGGAATATGTATTTAAGATTCTTATAGAATATTTAATTACCCAATAATGATAGCCAATATTTCTATGCATTTAAAAAAGGCTGTGGAATATGACAGGTCATTCTAGAATACTTCAGATCGCTAAAGACTTTTATGAAATATTCCAGGATTTCAGAATGTTCAACAATTTTCCGAAGCATTCTCAATTATTATGAAATATTACATTATTTTCAAGAATAGTCCAGTCATCTTTATGGCGAATGTAAATAAAAATGTTCGAAAAATGTTTTGCCTAATTTTAAACGTGCATTTAAAATATTATTGATGACATTTTGAGAAAATGGTTAAAAAAATTTCTTTTCAAGGTTCAACTTTCAGCTTAAGTTAAAAAAAAAATATTGCGAAGGTTCGAAAATATTTCATGATTTATAAAAAATACTAGATAATAGAGCAAAATTTAGTAAAATCCTGTAAAGCCTCCAATATAAAGTATTAAATAATTTTCTCAAGTTCTTTTCTAGGTACAAGGTCACTTCAAATTGAACCCTAAAGGGACAACTGTAAAGAATTCAGTTAAAATGTCACCTATACGTTCTAATGGAGTTTAAGTTTAAAATTGGCCCAAGATCTGAAATTTGAACTATATATATATCAAATATTCTTATTAATTTGACAAAATGCATTCAAACTGGGCTTATTTTTTTCAAACTTGTTCTCGGGTTAAAAAGAACCCGGCTTTCCATCATAGCTACGGACTAAGTCAAATGACTGATGAGATGAGGATGTAATTAGTTAATTTAATACGTTTGAAATCATTTTCGATGAGGTTGCAGGTACAAAATTACGAGCATGGTGTGTTCAAATTGGGCCTATTTTTATTATGAGAGAAGTTGTAGGCTCCGGAAGCTACCATCATGGTTCCTTAATCCGTTGGCACTGGCGGGCAGCATCCCATGCCGCTTTCCGATAACAAATTATGATTATTCTGTAGTGTGCCAAAGTACCGCTAAAACGTGCTTAGGTATCTTTCAAGCAACTAACATAATATATCCCCATACTCCTTTCTGCTTCCATTATCCTCTTTACAGTCGGCAATGATCTCGTGAAGAGAGAAGGTGCGTGCTCTAGGCACTTCGTACCGCCCGCCGTGGGGAAAATAACCTATCTACTTAACAACAACAAAAATGTTTCCGCAATTCCTATACAGGCTCGTTTTAATGCTAAATTAGGTGGTATGTTAATTTTTGTGCAAAACTACAAATAAACATTCCTATTATGTAACAAGTTGTCGATTCCGTGTGGGCTAGTACGCGCCAGTGCCACAAGGTTAAAGCAACCAATCCCGACGCAACAGGAACGTTTACGTCATCCACTTCTGCTCCTTCTGTCCCAGAAGGTAAGCAAGAGCGGGAAATTTACGCGAGAGAACATCGTTCAACACTGTTCCTTGGAGTCAGGTCTCTAGCCGCGGATGACCTTACGCGGCAGACGGGACAGTTGGAGATGAAGGTTTCACCTCTGGATACTTTTTTAGAGCTACCAATCTTTGTATAATGTTATGAGGAACAGTGTTGACGGACCAGATGAAGTGATCCCAGAAGAACAGTCTTTTGCATCCGGTTTGCGATGGAATGAGCCTGACGATGGCAAGCCGGAATCTTGTTGAGTTGGCTAAGAAATCAAGCTTTCATACCTCCAAGACAGCCGACTATGAGAACTACAAGATGGACTTTGTAGCATTGGTACAGCCTGCTCAGTTCGAAAAGAAGTGTTTGATATTTCGCCCGTTCTTCTTCCTCCTTTGTCGTGATATTACCATCGGCTGGTGCCGAGAATTCAATCACGTAAATGATCTTGGTCTTCAGATCTTGGAGGACAATATCAGGCAATCAGACAATATCATGAGAAATTCCAGTAGATCTTACACTGATCATTCTCCACAACGGACTCGAGTTCCCCCTGGGCGTATGGCAAGACGGCCAATAGATCAACACCATAGAAGTGCCTAAGATGGTAATATAACCCTTTTAGAGCCGCATTGTGTATCTCTATGTACCCGTAACGTGCATACTTTGAGCATCCGCTAAGAACATGTCCAAGTGTTTCTGGCTCTTGCTTACACGCTCGGCAATTAGTATCGCCTACAGGTGTATTCATTTTGCGCTCGCGGTAAACTAAGGTGTCTATAACGCCGTCTTGACAGACAAAAAGAAATCCCTCAATCTCCGATCTCAATCCAGCAGACTTGAGAAACATATTGGACAGACCTATCGAGAGCTCTTCTCTACGTATGATGCCGTAGAATTGACCATGAAGGGAATCAGCATGTTCTCTTAGTAGAAGCGTATGTTCTGCTTCCTGTACACGACTTTTGAGCACCGAAGGTGTTAGTGATGCTAGGCCATGTGTAGTATCGCTGGAATCAAATGGGAGGCCAAGCTCCTCTGTGGCCCTATCTGCGGCACGGTATAGAAACGCCGCAGCATTGAGGACTTCATGTTGATGTACGAGTCGCATAAGAGAATCTGCACTATTTAGAACTGAGCAGGCTGTAGCCAGAACCGTTCTTCGATGAAGACACTCCAAGCTTAGCAAGCCTCTACCCCCTTTATCTCGAGGTAGGTATATTCGAGGTACGGAAAATCTAGGATGATGACTTCGATGGATTGTCATCATCTTGCGTGTGCTTCGATCAAGTTGCTTTAACTCATCGACGTTCCATTTTACTTAGCCAAATGTGTACAGCAGTATAGGAACGTCCAGCATATTGGTCGCCTGGATCTTATTTTTTCCAGATAATTCGGAAGCCCAAATTTTTTTCCGAATTTGGCGATACCTTTTTACAAGGGCCGTTTTCAACACACGCACATTTTGGGTTTCCGCTTGCGGTATTCCAAGATATGTATATGTTTCTCCATTACCAAGATATTGAATGGTATTTCCGCCTGTGAGTTGAACATCTTGATCGTCACGCGATGGTGTAGTTTCTAGTCTCTTAGACTGATTCATTTAAGTCGATTCCACTTCCCTGCGTATGGACCTGTGAAAAATTTTTCTTTACTAATGTGGACTTCGAATCACTGTATGAATTTAATCACAACCAGTGATAACTCGTGGCTGCATCTGGCTTTATTAGAAGTACTCGCATTTTCCTGGACGTTTGACCAGGTGAGAGGGAAACTGTAGAAAATCATCTTCGATTTCAAAGGTTCACGTTCGATGTGTCTTACCATCGAATGTGCAAAATCATCCTCGGCATCAAACCACACATTGGCCTTATTTAATATATCATGTTGATAGGTAACGAGTGTATGGATAATCTAAAAACAAATCAATATCGCATGGAGTTAATACAGGAAACTATAATAATTATAAACTACCTTCGTGATATAATCGTAAAGTTGTCGCTATGACGACAAGAAAGGTGGTCGAATATTTTCCAGCATTCCAGAGATGGGGAAAAGCTTCCTTTGAATCACGATACCGGCGAACACATTGGGCAAAGCGAAACCAGGCAGGTAAACAATTAACGATGGGTCTAATAATAAGGGAGCCAGAAGTGCATTGTTTCGTATCTCCAGCTTCGAGCCAATTTCCATTCGTTATGTAAAAACAAGTTAAAAATTGGAAGTCAAGAAGGGCCGTGACAAGACTATTTAACTGATCTGCCAGCCAGAAATCGGCAAAGTTCACGAAGGCGAAAGGAGCAATTATTACTCTCCACTAAAAAGTAAAAAATTTTGAAGTTGATCAATAATTATTAGACCTTTCCAGTAGTAATAACAATAATAGCACTCCAAATGAATTCATAACATAATAACTCACCATAATACGTAGCAACCAAAATCGAGCTTCATGTCGAAACATTCTAAATGGATTTAAAAGAAACGCTATCATAATTCCGACAAGGGCGAGAGGATTTACATAAGGTGGTATACTTAAGCTGGCACTATAAAGGAAACTTAAAATGCTAAGTGTCCAAACGACACCAAGTACAGCTGCCAATTCCATTAGGTGTTGTTCAGAGAGATGGTTTCGAGGATCGAGTTCGAAAATTAATACATGATTAACTCCGGATGATCTCCAGCCATAAACGTTGACACCAATGAGAAAAAGGAATTGAATGATGAGCAATGGTCCGCGATACAAGCGGAAGGCTATTTTCAAGTTGTCTCCACCATCATGGAAAATTGCTGAAAGATCAAAAATGATACTCTTGCATTAGTTTTGTTCTAATTTTTATGCTTTTATTAAATTTCATAGCTATTTTGAGTTGAACCCGGTTTGCAAACATTTTTCCTGCTCATAAAAATTAAAAAATTCAAGTTTTCCGATTTTCAAATCTCTTAAAACATTTTCTCTTTCAAATAGAATTTCATTAAAATTAAAATGTACATTTTGAGCAATATAGGAGAGAGTAGCTTTAAAAGGATAGGGATATTTTCACTGAAATCATATCAACCACGCTAATCAGACTAATGTTTGCTTCCGACGGTGGTCCAATCAGTATTGCCACATCTTACCGCAAAAAATTTAAAAAATATAATTTTTAAGCATTACAAAAATATATTCAAACTTTCTTCAAGTAATTATATTCAATTTTGCTTCCTCATAGAGAAATCTTTGTACTGGTAACATTTTCTAACAAATTTTAATTCATTTAAGGGCATGTGATACATAAACAATGATCGATTTTAGCAGTGTTAGGTTCCCCCGGCTTTTTTCCTACAATAATAAATATTTTGCCTTAAAAATTTGGGGAATGATAGCGAACATGCTAACGGACGTCCCCGAACTCTTCTGTTGTGGAATAATTTTAAAAAATTTCATTTTGCTAAATTTGATTAATATGTGTGTATTTTGAGGTTATGTGTGTTACAATTCTCCCAGCAGCTTTACGTCCATACTACACAATATTTTTGGTCGAAAACTTAGGACAAGTAATAAAACATAGTAACTAATGTCCCGGAACTAAGCTTGTTTGTAGGCAATCGGAATGACAGAGACTTGACAACCGATCCTAACCCCCAAATAGTGCATACACAGAAAAATTTTATTTAGCAGAATATATTTTTTTTTGCTATTATCCCTTAAAAAAAGAGTTCAGGGACGTCCGTTATTCTATTTTATAGCATCTCCGAATTCAGTTTTTACAAATTTTAAGTTTTGTGGACAAAAACCCGGGGGAACTGAACCCGATTGAAGTATCACATGCCCTTAATTAAACCTTCCTCAATTTAAAAGTGTCTAATCAATGTTCCAACTAAGCGATTGTCCGGATGTCACATTTTTTTGTGAACAACGTAATTTGAAAACGGTTGCAGATAAATTGATGAAATTTGAAGAACTTATTTTTCACCACTAATATCTTGAAACTGACCAAAGGATTTCTAAAAATATTTATTGCACTTTTTTTAGCACTTCATAATATTTGAAAAATCGGTCTTTCATAGTAAAACTTTTCTTATTGACATAATTCAAAGTTGATGCAAGAATATAAAAGATTCCTTGGTTCGAGACGAATAGATTTACTTATAATATTAATATATTTTATTAAAGACTAAGGAAGTTATAGTCATTTATATTATATTGAGATCAATTTTTATTGTAAAAATTTGTTCATTCTCATAATTTAAAATTGAAGCGACAATAGGAAACATGTGTTGATTCGAGACGAATCGATTGACCTATAATATTGATACATTTTATTGAAGAGTAAGAAAGCTAGGTAATGCACAATACTTGAAAATACGGTTTCTTATAGTAAAACTTCTTTCTTCAACATAAATGAAAGTTGATGCAAGAATAAAAAAGATTCCTTGGTTCGAGACGAATCGATTGACCTACAACATGAATACATTTTATTAAAGAGTAAGGACGTTATGGTCATTTATATTTTATTAAAAATTGATTTTTACAGTAAAAATTTTCTCATTCTAATAATTTAAAGTTGATGTGAGAATAGAAAAGATGTGTTGATTCGAGACGAATCGATTGAATTATAATATTCATACATTTTATTGAACATTAATGAAGCAATGGTAACATTAATTTTTTTCATTTAAAATTCAACTCTTCACTTAGCATAAAACTGGGAAAGGAATAGGGTGCGACGGAATTTCCCCCTTCCCTTTTCCAGCTCGAGAAATTACCATTTTAAATACAAAATTTAGTTTGTCTGATTTGTCATTGTATTTTAAAAATTTTTTGCATTATTTTGTAATTTTTTATATTTTGTAAATTTCTATTTTTAAATTGATCAAAATGAAAACTTTAGTTTGTCTATTATTTAACAAATCACAAATGCTTCCTCTATGAGTAAGCAAATATATTTCCTAACGGAAAGCAAAGTTCTCGTGAAATGAGCACCATACAAATATAAATACAAAATAAAGTGGAAACACTCGAGATCGAATTCACAGCTAGTTTAGTTCTCTTTTAATTTTACTATAGCAAACATATATTTTAAAATATGCAACAACCCAATTTCAAATCGGAACATGAGAAATTTTAAAGAATTACAAAAAGAATTAATTCCAAATTACATAATTTCATGTGATATCAAGAGAAGTTTAAACTAAAATCGAAAACAAAAGCCTACCTGAGAGAATGACCGTAACGAAAAGAACAATGAAGCTGCCGGAAAATAATCCAACTTTGAAAGTAGTCCAGGGACTTTGATGTTCACCTAGTGGCGGAACTCTAAGTCTTTTCATAGCACGCTGACGATCACCACCTTCGAGCCCATTCGTTACTGAAGCCTCAGTGTCTTGAATAAGTTTATCGATATCCTTCGAAGTATAAAAGTGTGCTATTTCGACGCATTCCATTCTCCATTTTGATCCAGTATCCACGGAGAGAAGCTAAGAATCACAAATTAATATTTTGTGTTATGTATTCAAAATAATGTTAAGAATAGGAATTTCAAAAATTGTATGAAAGTCTGCTCTCCAACTTTCATGACCCGTAATTCACCCTATTAATAAACAATACTAAAAAAATATAGAAATTCAGGAGGCACAATCAAATAAATTACGCGAAAACTAATATTTTCACCATCTTTATTTTATACTCTCAGTTTTTTAGCAACCAATTAATTAATAAATTATTTCCTATTTTATTGCAAGAAACTAACCTTGTCGTGTTTTTTGAGTATCTTGCGAAAACCAGTGTAATTTAGGTTTTGGTAGTTTTGAAGAAGGATGAGGGACAAGTAAAATTCTGAAAACGCTAGCTTGAGTTCCCGCATTTTTCTCGTTGGTAGCTGAGGTTTCGCATTTGTTTTTCCTTTGTGTTTTCCTCCGCCTTGTTGCACCTCCAACGCGGTTTTCAATTCGCTTTGCAGTGCTGCATATTTGCGAGTCGCTTCTGCCAACTTCTCTATACAAAATTTAACGATGACACTTTCTGTTATACATTGAAATACACCCATGTCGAATTAAAATTATTTTAAGTAGGAGGAGGGGGATTAAATCCTAAAAGGAAACAATATCAACATTCGCAAGCTTGATATTATGAAGGAAATCGAGAGAGGAGAGTATAACATGAAAATTAAAAAATATTTAACTTCTCATAAAAACTCACCGGAGTAAAAAGTGTTAATTTTTTTGAGTTCCTGATCACAAAAGGTGAAAAATACTTCGTCGAAGGACGCAAAATGTCTTGTTATCACTTCCGGTTCAACGCTTTCAGCAGATGGTGCTTCTTCCACTGCTCTATAAAGCATTGCCTTCATTTCCTATTAACAAAATTAGATTAAATGATTATCAATCAAATTAGAATAAAATTGCTTTGCAACTTCAAACTCGAGGGGTTTGAATTACTAATAATAATCTTCGAATTCATTCATTCACTTTGTCCACATCAAAGGTCCTATCTTTTCGCGTGTTTCTTGCCTCGCTACTTTTTCTATCATGTCAATGTGATAGTTTATTATAATACTCCAGTTTGACATCTTAAGAAATTATTTTCTTATGACTTGAAGCAACATGATTTTGTTACCCTTGCCTCCCTTGCATGGAAATGCTTTATCTTTGATTTTCAAGTTATTAATTTTGCACTTTATATTAAAATAAGTGTAGGGTAAGGAGGGGCAGCGCCGACAAGTTAACAGTCAATGATTTTTTTAAAGTTAATAAGATGTGGAATTGATCCATTTCTTTTTTCATTTTGAGACCTACATTATTTTATACCATAGTTCTATAAGAATTATTTACATTAATAAAATTAATGATTCGATAATATAATTATTTGTAACAAGCTGTATTTCGTCAGCTTTGCCCCTCATTGGAGGGCAAAGGCGACCGCAGCTTTTTATGAAAATCAAAACATCTAAAAATGGGTAAATATGATGGTTCGCCTCTGTGGTGTTTTATGTACTGGAAAAATCACCTTCAAGCATATCCAGTAAGAGGCATAAGTTATTTTGAATAAAAATAGTGATAGCTGTGATATAACCTCTTATTCGTTGACATTATACTATAGAAATGGAATACATGCAAATATTTCTACCGTACCAAAACCAAAAACCTGCTCTACCGACTGGTTGAGTCCATTTTTTTTACCGACCGTTTTTTTTAGTAAGTACTCATAAACTATTATCTTGGTCGCGCGTGCCCCTCTGGTGAGGCCTCAATTATTTACGATATTCACTATATTGTTGACTTGAATTACATCAAATTATTATAATTGCATGACGTGATATTGTTTTATCTGTCAAAATATCAAATTTTCCTACTGTAAGTATTGCCATTAATGTTAAAAATTTTATATTTCTGCTAGCTAATCTTCCATTCTTTCGTTTTCAAAACTGTTTTCTGCATAATTTTTCTTTTACAACGTCAAATTTGAAAATTTTAGTAAGTAGCACTATCTCTATAATAAAATATATTTATGTAATGCAAAGTAGAATTAAAATGGTTAAGTAATAGTCGGAGCTGTCCCTCCTTACCCTGCTTTAAAAAGCGTGATGCAAAATTTGGAAATAAATTATTTTTAACGACTTTCCTTATTTAAGAATACTTTAATTTTAGACGAAGTTTGGAGTGGTTTAATTTTTGTAACGCTTTTAGAATGATTAAACTTTGATGGTTCACAATTTATAATTCTTCAATTTTTTTAATGGTGTAAACGACAGGGAATTTTTGTTTGCAGTAATCTCATTTTTTACTTTAGAAAAAATCATCCCATCACTTTGAATTTAACTTGATACTACATGATACATCTAATAGATGCCTATATTTTTTAAATGCGCAATTCTAAAACAGTTTAATTTTTAAGACCTTACAACCAAAATACTTCAGCTTCAAAAGCTTAAATTAAAAAATATTTGTGTTTCAGTTTCTTAATTTTTAAATGCTCAATCAGGAACGTTACAAATTTCTTAATATATATAATTTTGTTATGTTAGTGTTGTTGACTAGGTAAAAATAATTAAAAATGTACCGTTTGTAATGCTTTTTTAAAGGGCTATTACATTTTTACGGGCATTATATTTGAACTTGTTCAGTTTTGGACTCTTTTTGAATTTAGGGTTCCTTTGTTCAAATAATTAATACCTTTAGGTTCAAAAATCGACACATATTATGTCTCACTAAATTTCAATTAAAAAATGTTGTTTTCAATGCATTTTCGACAGGGATCTTCAAGGCCTAGCTGTTAAACATTTTTTGAAAAAGATGGTATCCGCAGAAAACCTACCGAACGCTTATGTTTACGAATAAAATAATACAGGGTGTCTAGCGAAATTCCGTTTACAAATTCCCGGCAAATTCCCGGATCAGAAATAACGTTTTTCCCGGTTTGTTCCTGTGATGTGTTTAGCTATTTGAGAATTGGTACTCTGACAACAGCTTAGTGTCCGGAAAGAGCATAATTTGAAATAAACAGTCATTAGTATTACAAAAATGAGGTATTTATTAATTCAAAAATAAAATTTAAAATCAGATAAGACTAACGTTTAGCTGGGCATTCACTATTGCGCTTTTACTATATTCATAACTCGTCTTAATTAAGAAATTTTTTTATCGCATTTGAAAATATAAAAGATCAAGACACTAAAAAGTAATATTTAAGTATCTTTTCTGAATTTTAGGAAATGAAAATGAAAATTGTGTCAAATTATATAAAAAGTGTTATCATACAAATTTTCATCCAAAAAGTTCATTTTGTACCAAGAGACATGACTTTTCTACCAT
>CAKNWT010223084.1:563-22063 GCA_932066315.1 Andricus coriarius
GAGTTCGGTTGGAGTTGAACCGAATCGAAATATGAGTGCGGGCAAAAATGGGTTAGTCCACGCGCTACGTGCAAAAACGAGTTAAATCTTTAACTCGTTTTTGCCCGTAGCGCGCGGGCTCATTCGTTCTTGCGCTGAGAAATAATCAACCCGCTTTTGCTCCGACTCTTTTCTTAGTCCGCTTTTGCTATTAGACCCTCATATAGAAATGCGTGGGATATGGGCGATTTGTCCCAGATAACAAAATGCCTGCACAGTGCGACCGTTATAGGTCGCACGCGTGTGTATAAGGCCGCATTACGTGAGTTTATATCACCACCCAGATGTGTCTTCCATGTGGTGGCATATGTCTCGCACGGCGTGCGAGTCGCATGTGTGCGGGGATAATTCGAGAACGTAGTGCGAGTAAAATTATTTTTACATTAGGTTGCAGAAATGAAAATGATAACTCGATAAATACCATTTGAACTTGGCACTGAATCATAACTAATAACAGTAATATGATTTTTCTGCAATTCTTGCAATTTCTGCAATTTCTTCTATCAATTCAAATTGTGAAATTCTCCAGAAATACCTGTCGGAATCGCGTACTAAGAAAACTTATAAGGTAACCACAGCACAATTAAAAACCAAGAAACCGAGACGTTTCCCGCCATCAGTAAAGTGCCGGGTTGGTGAGGGGTTCGGCCCGTTGGCCGCCCGCTGGTACTGAGGTTACATCAGCATGGCAAAGTTCTGCTCTATTCATTATTAATGTTAACAATTTTACCCGATAAAAGTATTTTCAATTTGTTTATTTATACTGTTAATTTACTTATAAAAAATTCAGCACGTTGCGTCGAGAACGCAGCATTTTTACAGGCAGGACGTGAGACTCACCCCGTGCCAATAAAGTGCGACGCACGATGCTATCTGGGGTGCGACGCAAATGCTTCGCACACTATGCTCATCACCAAATGCGAGGCATATGGCTCGCACGTACGTGCCCCTCATAAAATGCGACGCATGTACCTCGCACCCTGCACGCACAGCGTGCCTCGCACGTCGTGCGAGTAACGTGCCCGCACGTTTGCTATCTGGGGCAAATAGATTTCAATTTTTTTCCGAAATGTGAGTGAATTGAATTTCTAAATAATTTGATACTTGTTATTAGTATTCATTGATATATCTAGTTTACAGGAAAAAAATTTACTTGAAGAATTGACGAATGTTAATAATTATTTCTCGTGATATGTTGTTCTCCAATGTTTATTCCCTGTGTATTTTAGTCAAGTTTTGAGTTTAGAGTTTCTCTTTCTGCTGGAGTGGAGAGGCAGGTAGCAGCATGTGTCTAGCTTGAAAGGGGGACCTCCTCCCGCTCTGATCGACCAGTTCGATCTTGACCTTTGTCTGGCCTTCAGAAATTCAACGAGTCTTAATTTTTATTTTGCTGACATTGAGGTATTTTCCTACTGTATATTTGTTTCAATAAATGTCAATTTTCATTTCTACTTTCGAGTTTGTTTGACTTTCATTTTCTGTTAGTGATTTTCCCGATTCCATCGTCTTCTGGTGTTCTTGGAAGTGACGAGTCGGAAGACTTATACCGCCAGTTGCGTCGGGATCGATTGTTGTGGAAGAACAATCGTGGTCGTCACTCCCGGATCCTACATTTGGCCTAATTTTCCAACCAAACCAAAACTATTTTTTGGATGCAATTTAATATCACCTGTTTGTCGGATTCGGTGAGTCAAGCTCTGATGAAAAGTTGATAAAGTACTGAAATCGATGTACATTTAATTGGATTAAAAAATCGGCAGGTATTCAAGTAAGCGAAAACCATAAATAAGGTGCAGATCGCGGTTGTCTTGAGCTGTAACTCGGATCCTTTTTTCGGTCGATTGACGTTTCATTGAATTTGGAGTGTGCTGATCCGTCGCTCCCCCGCACCGGCAGTAACGATTTTCGTAAACACCGAGATTGTTTTGATGTAGCGGATATGAGAAAGAATCGGTAATATACAAGATCTTCACGTGCGCGCACGGCTCAATAATATATTTATCTCGCGCTTCGCGCTTGATAATGTGTTTACCTCGCGCTGCCCGCTCGGACTTTGTACCCCCCGCCCCCCCTGTGTACAGACCTTTTAAAATTAAGTTGTAATCTAGTGATTGTGAATTTCTTTTATTAAAGCTCCTTCGGCTTAACGAATACATTCTCATCACGTATCTCGTGCTTCACACTCGATTTGGTCAAAAATTCGAACTTTTCTACATTGAGTTCAACTATATTATATCAAATGTATATAACATTTATTTCTGTGCTTCAGCCTATGATTGTTTATTTACATATTGCAAAATAAAGTACAAATTTTATTTATCATGATCACGTTGATATTTGTTCTTTATTTTAAACTTAAGATCGAAAATAAATCTATTTTATCATGAATATTTTTATGCAAAATGAGCATGAAAAACATTTGCAATTAAAAAAAGAGAATTCCAAACTACCTTACTTTTCGGCTCATTAAAGACAAAAATAACCAATTGAAAAAAGAGGGAGAAAAAGAGGAAAAGTTAACCAAACCCAACCTTTCACTTTTTCCTTTTTCCGTCCTTTTTATATTATCAGGAAACAAACATGTTTCTGGGCCAATTTAGACCCCTCATCAGGGATTATTTATATGAAAACTAAAAGGTCTAATCAAAAAGTTCTTATGCTATTTAAATAATCAAAACAAAATACCTGCATTAAAAGAAGACATATTCGTACATAAATACATAGATAAATACATGAAACACATATATTTATATACTTCCCTTTTTAAAGGTTATTTTATCTAATTTTTCATTCATTAGTGAAAAATGACAAAGATATAAAAATTATTCCTTATAATAAGAATAAATAAGTATCTAAAATTGTATCTATTCAAATAATTATTGAGAATTGAACAAAATTTTCATCTTTAAATACCTGTGTATGGATATATAGAGGTGTCCCAGACCACTCGTCCACCCCTTTTAAAGTCTAAAATACCTAGTAAAATGCAAAGTTTAGTACCTCTTAATAGTAAATGGACTATGCCCGATCGATTGGGGGTATTTTCAACTTTCGGCTCCCACCGGAAGTGGCCTATTCGGACCGGAAGTCCTTTTTTTAAATCGGATGACATATTTTTCGTTATTGATTCGATTCTACGGTGCTTAGTCAGTCAGCTTTCAGAATTTTGAAGTAAAATATTTAGCGATACACTTCGGATTATCCTTCAACTGATAGAGCAAGAGAAATTAAATATTTATTTAATAAAAAAATTTATAAATTTTTTACTGACGCTCTGCGCATTTTGGACTTCTTGAACTCCTCAGGGCAACATTAACATTTCGGAAGGGATTTTCAGGTTGAAAACGATTTAGAAAAAAAATTTCCTACAAAAGTTACTGACTTTTTACAGCAGCATCGAAATCAATAAAGAGAAAAATATGTCATTCCATTTTAAAAAAAGGACCTCCGGTCTGAATAAGCCACTTCCAATGGTAGCCGAAAGTTCCAAATACCTCCAATCGATCGGACATAGTCCATTTACTATTGGGAGGCACCAAACTTTTAATTTTATTAGGTATTTTAGATTTTAAAAGGGGTGGACGGGTGGTCTGAGACACCCTGTATAGGGGCATAATTTCTTACCCAGGTGCGAAATTCGGTCGGATGCCAGAGATTGACCATTGGGCCAACGTCGGACCTACTTTGGTAACCGATCTACGGTAACCAGAGTCGGGCCGACTAAGGTGTTTTCAAGATGCCATGGTCTCACCGACGTTGCACAGTGGGCTGAATCGGGAATTTACAATTCAAAATCACCTACAGCCTACAAGTCTCCACCGATTTTCAAATTTTTAAATTAGAATTGATCAGCGATAGTTGCACAATAGCTTCTATGGATTAGATTTTTTTATTTTTGTCATTTTCTATTTTTTATATAAATAAAAAACGCCCGGAAATCAGACATTTTTTAATCATTATTTTTTATCTTCAAATCAATAACTTAATTAATCCCATTCTCGACAAAAATAAATGAAGAAGCATCCAAAGAATATAAATAATTTACAGGATATCGAAGCTAATTGTTATAAACAAATTAAATTAACAAAATGTCAACACATTGTTAATTTTGCTTACAAAGTATATTTGTAAGTTTAAATTGCTTGATTTTATCAAGAGGATCACGTTTGGTCATGAAAATTTGTTGTGAATTATAATTTGCTTATTTTATAAACAAATTATGTAAACAAATGCATAGTTTAGGCGTTTATTGGCAGAAAGTAATCGCTTTCCTTTCTGAGTCATTTAAATTATATGAGCGGTAATATTTAGTGATAAAGATTGGTCATTCGATATTACTTATTTTATAAACAAATTTTATAAACAAATGCATAGTTTGGGGATTTATTGACAGAAAGTGATAGTTTTTCTGTCAAATCGTCTTCAAATTACATAAGTGCTGATGTCTAGTGACCAAGAATTGTCAATCGATATTAGTTGCTTATGTTATAAACAAATTTGATAATCAAATGCATATGTTAGACATTTATAGACAGAAAGTAATAGTTTTTCTTTCTAATAGTCTTCAAATTACATAATTGCTGATGTTTAGTGACGAAGAATTGTCAATCGATATTATTTGTTTATGTTATAAACAAATTTTATTAAAAAATGCATAGTTTGACCATTTATACATAGAAAGTGGTCATTTTTCTTTCGAATCGTCTTCAAATTACAGAAATGGTGATGTTTAGTGACAAAGAATTGTTAATCGATATTATTTGTTTACGTTATAAACAAATTTATTCAATAAATATCAAATTGAAGTAGAGTAATGTTTTACGTAAATGTCGGTGAGGTTGACTAAAGTAAATTTCGTTTTAAAACTACTTTTCATGTTTTTAGGAAATTAAAATATTCAAAATATACCGTATTCAGAAGAAGCTTCAGATGCCCGTAATATGGATTTCAAGCGGTTCAGAGAATTCAACACACGAAAGTGCTCTTGAAATTCGACCAATGAAGATTTAACACATAAGCTCCTTGTGTCATCTGATCTATTAATTGCCTCTTTAAGGCAAAAATAGAGCAAGAATGAATATGAAATGGATCCTGAAATTATTGAAATGATTGACTAGTACAACTTGGAAGCTAATTCTTTTAGAACATCACAAAACATTTCCAGTAATATCAGTTTAAGGAAATAATCAGAAAAGATGAACTTCTATCTACAAATGGCTAAACTATCGATTTATTCATAAAATGAACAAATAATATCAAATGACAATTCTTCTTCACTAAACATCACCACTTATGTAATTTGAAGACGATTAAATAGAAAAACGATAACTTTCTATCTATAAATGGCCAAACTATGCATTTGTTTATAACATAAACAAATAATATCAATTGACAATTCTTCGTTGCTAAACATCACCACTTATGTAATTTAAAGACGATTAGAAGGAAAAATGATCACTTTCTATCTATAAATGGTCACACTATGCATTTGCTCATAAGATTTGTTTATCACATAAACAAATAATATCGATTGACAATTCTTTGTCACTAAACATCATCATTTATGTAATTTGAAGCCGATTAGAAAGAAAAACTATTCCTTTCTGTCTATAAATGACCAAAATATGCTTTTGTTTACAAAATTTGTTTATAAAATAAACAAATAATACCATACAATAAATTTTTATGATCAAAGGTGATCCTGTTAATAAAGTCAAGCAATTTCAACTTACAAATATACTTTGCAGGCAAAATTTCCAACATTTTGACATTTTGTTAACATAATTTGTTTATAACAATTAGATTCGATATCCTGTAAATTATTTATATTCTTTGGATCATTCGTCATTCATTTTCGTCCAGAATGGGATAAATTAAGCTATTTATTTAAAGATAAAAAATAATAATTTAAAAATGTCTCATTTTCGCTCGTTGTTTATTTATATAAAAAATAGAAAATTACAAAAATTAAAAAAATCTAATCCATAGACGCTCTTTTGCAACTATCGCGGATCAATCATAATTAAAAAAATTGAAAATCGGTTGAGAATTATTGTAGGCTGTAGGTGATTTTGAATAGTAAATTCCCGATTCAGCCCACTGTACGTTGGCAACCGACGTCGGCGGTGGGCGAAAAGCCGACTTTCAGCCCAACTTTAGGCCGACGATCTCAGTATCTACCTTATCTCTACCAGAAGGCTCTGCTATATCAGCAAAGTTCAAGGATGATATTTCCGCTGAGTTGATGAGTTGGTATCTACATGAACTGCAAATTTGAGCTCCTACTGGCAGTGCAGGGAATTTCGAAGACAAGTCGTGGGCAACACCACGGAGTTTAAGATTAGTTGCTTTATGTCTGACTTTTTGAAAAACATGTATTTTAGTAGCATAAAATATTACTTAACTTAAAAAACTGGCACTAAAGCGTTGCACAAAGATCCTCGGCGTGAGCACACTAGGGGAGATCACGCGCCACCCGCTCTATCATGGCATTTTGTTTACATATCCTTCTATTACTCAAAGACAAATAAATTTGTCACTCTGAAAATTGGGAGTCTTATAGCAAAAAATCTCAGCATTCTTTTAAAACTATTTTGAAGAAACGAAAAAGTGTCGAAATTTGAAAAAAGTCAAATTTTGAATTTTTATCAATTCTTACGACCACCAAAAGGTTCGTGAAAAAATCTATCAAAAAGATTTGTAGTGAAATTTCGTATAAAGCAATAGGAAACAAGTTACAAATGTTTGAAAGTAAGGCTTTGCTTAAAAAACCAAAAATCGTACCCCCTCCACTTTGATAAATAATTATCAAAATTAATTAGTTTTTGGTGTGAGGAGTACTATCTAATAGGACTACAATTGGGCCAATTTTTAGCCCGATCGGACAACTTTCATTTTCGAGGTTGGTATACTTTGAGAAATTTTGTCCCGTATTATAATCCAATCTGTTTCACACAGTACATCACGACACTAATTTAAAAATATGAAAATGGAATAATCCAAATGAATTGGTTCAGAATCAACCATAAATATTTGTTCCTTATTTTGCAATAAACTTTATCCTCAGGTACCCTGAAAATTTTAGATAATTTCAATAAATGTATATTATTACAATTCATAATATGCATTGGTATTAAAACAGACGTATTTTCATTATTTTATTTTTATAATTTTAAAATTTGCGCTATCAAAAAATTATTTACGATAAATTAATGCATTTTTTAATTAATTTTGTCCATAGCTTGCGCTGTTTGTCCAAAAATTTAATTATTTCCTTTTTTTATTTATTTCCGGTTTACACAAAAACCACGCGTCCAGTCAAAATGTGATTGCCAAAAAATTTGTAGATCTTTTTTGAATGCACATTTTTTTGTCTATTCAACTTTTTTCGTACCTTTCGTCGTTTTTCCAAAGATTAAATTTTTTTATTGTTAATGTTATTGTTCACTGTCAAAACAAAAACTACTTTTTTGCAACACCCACCTCAAAAGTTGATCTTTTCATGTTTCTAAATGGTGGCTAAAGGTCCTTACTTGAGCAGACTGTGTGCGAAACTCTTTTCGCGCATGCGCTGTTTGAAGATGGCTTACTTTAGGCACTGCTGAAAAAGCTGCGCATGCGCACTTTCGAGATGAGGTACTTTAGGCACTGGCATAGGTAACTTTAAACACTGGCGTTGGTATCTTCTTGAAATAATTTTAGATATAACTTGAACAAATCTTTTAATGATTGAAGTTTTGTTTTTAAGGTTTCGTAGCCGTTTTCGTCCGTCGTACAAAAGGGCATAAGCGCCAACAATTGGCACATCGAAAGGGCATAAGCCCAAAAAAGTTTTTTTTTTCATTAAATTTTTGTTACATAATTTTTTTTCAACAAAATTTTTGTTTGAAAAATTTATTTTTAACAAATTTTTTTTTTTTTTACATTTTCTTTGGCCAAATTTGTTTTTCAACATTTTTTTTTACAAATTTTGTTTTAGGCATTTTATTTTTTGAAAAAATTTGTTCAGAGAATTTTGGTCAAAACGTTCTTTTTTCGAACAAATTATTTACGAAATTTATAAACATTTTTTTTCGATTAGAATTTTTCGTTAATTCCTTCTAAGAAAACTTTTTCGGACGAGCGTTGAAAAAAATAGCGAGTGATGCACGTGCACGAAGGTGATTGCTAACTCGCGTGATTCCAGCATTCGCCTGCGGCTCGAAGCACTCGTCTACGTTTTCACACTCGCTTCGCTCATGCTCTAAACACCGACTCATGCTTCGAGCCTCTGGCTTATGCTGTAACATTCACACTCGCACACAATCACCTATTTTGCGCACTTGTATCACAAATAACTATTTTAGTATCTTGTGTCGTTTGCCTAAAAATGCTATTTTTCTATTTTTAATGCACTTTTTTACGAATAAAATTAAAAATACATATCCTATCAAAAAGAGATTTGTAACAAATTCGTAGATATTTTTTGAATACATAATTTTTGGTGAATTTATCATTTGTCGTATCTTGCATAGTTTGACCGCAAAATGGAATTTTTTATTATTTTTTGTGCGGTCAAAATTTGAATTTTCGATTTAAAAAAAAAAATCCAAAAGTTGTGGTGATAATCTTATAGAGTGGAACAGTTTTTAAGTCTGGAAAAAAGTTATCTCAAAAATTTTGAAAGTGCCCTAACTTTTTTTAATTGTTATTCAAAATCGCTGGCTAACGAACTTGACCTTCATTTTGGGACACGTGAAGAGTATACCAATGCTTAATCCAATATGTAAATTTGTTCGCAAGTTATCGTGCTAACGAACTAAAAATCTACAGATATACACACCTGTACGAAAAATACACACGCATACATACACACTGATATAAAGACAGACAAATTCGAAAAGCCTGTTTTTCGGGTACAGAGGGTCTCAAAACGTGGAAATTTGGCAAAAACGGAGGAGGTCCAATTTTACACAAATCTAATACCTTCTCTGGTGAGAATGTAAAAGGAAGACCATTATTGTATAGAATAAATTACCGTTGATTCAACTTTATAATACAAAGTTATTAAAATAAATAAATGAACAATAAATTCTGTAAGCATTAAATTTCGGGGGAAACTTATTTTTACAGGGCCACGCACATAATCTCCAAATACTCAAGCTGAAATAATAAAATTAATTTATGGACTGTTGGACGCCAGGCGCACATGCGCCAACCGGACACTCAAACACTCAATAGACTGGGCGTGGGCCAGGTGGTTGCCCGGGCTGGCTTCAGCCCTTTGGTCAAAGTTGTTGGTAGAGGGGGTGGTTCATCTTATGTGTGAAAAAACCTCTTAGCACAAACGCGACTCTTACTCGGAAATAAATCTAGCCAGGGAGCACTATCAATAATTAGGTGTTCACATTTATTTAATCGATTCAACCGTACAAATAACTTTGTAGTTACGCGTTAAATTACCCTAAAACAAAACAATAGAATATTTAATTAACGAAAAGGCTAATTCGTTCGGTCGAAATTCCAAGTGCTTTATCGAGAGCATACTCCGAAATTATTAACGATAAGTGAGGCTAACCTCAAAATGTTTAGTACAAACAAGAAACCAGCTCAAGTGAGGTTAAATTCTCGGCAGCAAAAAGAAAAAGACTAGAAAGAAAGCGGATCTCAACCGTAATTCAAAATCTAAGCACGAGGCCAACATGGCGTCTTAAACTACAGCGGTAACAACCGAAAATATAGCGAAATATGAATACCAAATGTCGATCATTACAAGAGAGTAACTAGCGAGAGCAAACATATGGGCGGTAATCGTTATTACCGATTTTTCCACATACTATACCAAAATCAAACATTATACTGAATTTATACCATTGGAGAGTCGAGGAGTTCCTCAAGTTCAGAATATTACTCCAAAGACGGTACTACAAAACTAAGCTCAATCATCTGAACATGAGGATACGCGAGGATCCGTAGTGGACCTTACCACAACTGGGAAGTTAACTGACTCTAATTAATAAGTTAATGTAAACGTGGTACTAAGCGATAGTGAAATCAAAGATAAAGGTAGCAAGTCGCGACTGCCTCTCGGCTCGTACTGCCGAACGAAAGAGAACCCGGCTTGCCGGTCGTTGAGCGAGTCGTCTCGTCTTCTTTGGCCGAGATTCCATTGCGCGGCGCTGATTAGCAGCTTGCTCGGCGCGGCCGTGGAATTGGTCAGTTTGAAGGTAGCTCGCTCGTCTCTAAATCGTTGTGCCCTGCTAGTAGAAGATGCAGGAGCGGCTCAACTCATAATCTGTAACTAAATTAAAATATCTACAGAGTAGATCCGTAGCATTTCCGGTAAATAAGGAAGCTCTTTCCTCACTCTTGAGCGAGTGTCCGCATTGGCAAAACACACGACAACAAATCTAGGACAAAACAGACCTGCTTCGCATCCTCATCGCGGGAGTCTTGAAGCAGGCTGAAATCTCGGTCCAGTGCCGTAGCGCGGAGGGGCCGTGTTAGGGGATGTGAGGACATCCTCCCTCATAAGAATTACTGGTGCAGACCAAGGTATCGCTCCAAGGCGACTAAGTTCATTCCCAAAGCCTAGGGAAAGTGATCCGAAGTCATCCCTGGCTCTGGAGGCATCCAAGGTTTCCAGCCAGACTCCGGGACTATTGGACATAGCAAGCGGAAAGGCTGGAACCAGATTCAAATACGAATCTCGATTCTTAATTTTGATAGAGAAAGCGAGCAAATCCCAGTTTTCTGAAGGCCTTACAGAATTCCGAAATCCCTCGTTATCGCTCGTTGAGAAGAGTGATGAGGCAAGGTCATAAATAACAAACAAAAATACCCTACTAATTAATCCTAGTTCTTAAAATTAACCTAAGTATGCCCTTGGAGTGCCGTGCCACGTGGCGAGAGAACAGAGGTCGCTTTAAACATCAATTATTAATTTAAATAAGGATGCTTAAAATTTTGTCTTGTTACAACACCCCCTCCGTGGGGAAAGGCTAACCATGGCCGTAATACCAACAGAATAAAACATAATTGCTGATTTTAGTTACTTTGACGATTTAGCAAATCAAACTAACAAGAACAAAACCAAATTTCAAACAAGTAGGAACTTAATGTCCGTAGCAAAATAATGACATTCAAATTTTGATAATGTTTTTCATACATTAAACAAAATAAAACGTCTCAGTAAGGACCACTTCTCTACCGATCAAGCGATAGTAATAGCTGTAAGGTCGTCACGGCACGAGTCTCCAAGCAATGGCATCAACTAATAAATCGTTACCTTAAGGGTGGTTATGCTAATTCTTACAACTAGGGTTCAACTGGTGATTAAGTTAAGTAAATAAGTGAACATTTGAGGGTTAGGATACAAAAAAAATGAAACAAATATGCTGGGATATTTACAGGTAGGAGAATTTGTTGGTTGATACGAGGAGGCAAAGTGGAATGAGGGGAGGTGTGAGCAAGTCAAGATACCTGGTACTTTAAGAAAATAGTTAACACTTATTTAGAGGCTAAGTAAAAGAAAAGAAATTTTTCACACGAGATTAATAAAATTAAAAAAAGATTTAGTGAAACGAGATAGAAAAAAAAGGAAGAAGTTAAAGCCATCAACGACAAACAGGACTTTGCTTACGATAGCGAATTTACGTGAAATCACGAAAAGAAAAGAGGAAATCCAGCGTTTAGGATAACGATAGCGGAATTTACAATGATTTGTCGGTCGCGAAACGCACGTTTGACATAATGATAGAAGAATTTACCTTAATTTCAGCAAACTGACGTATTAAAAAAACGTTATCGGTAATTGAGAGAGATGGTGGTTAGGTACGGCTACAGATGGCGCCAACCTGGAGGAAATTCAGGGTTTGTCCTAAGTAATCTTCGGAATTGGACGTCCAACTCGTCCATAGGGGTTAGTAGTCGATGAGGACCACCTTCCGCCATGATTGCCGCTTGTTGGTCGCGGATATTCGATGGCTAAAAACCGACGTCAAGTTTGACGATAGCGGCAAAAGTTTTCGATAGCTTCAATGACCTGGTAAAAAAAGGACTATCTCAAACTAGGCTCGATATTGTTTGAAATCTTTTACATGCATCTTGCTCACAAATTTATCTTCTAGGTTGGAGACCTCATATACTACCGGAGATAATTGTTTGGTAAGACGGAAAGGACCATGGAATTTTTCGGCAAGTTTTGACCAGAAATGCTTTTCAGCAGAGGATAGGGTACGGGTCTCAATCAAGACCAGGTCGTTTACGGGAAATACCGGCTCTCTACGCCTCATATTGTAATAACGAGCTTGGCGATAATAGGCCACCTCGAGATTTTGTACTACCCAATCTCTGAGTATCGATAAGCGTTCCATTCGTTCCGCCCACACGACCGGATCTTGGATTTCAACCTTAATGGTATCTGGTAGGATAGGTGCTATGTGGGTAGGGACCCAAAATATCGGCAGCTACTACTGTTCAGGGCTCTTCAACTATTCGACGAAACATTAATCCGGAAGGAGCTAAATGTTCTACTTTGCCCATTTGACAATCTGAGCATTTCCGCACGTATTCAGAGATGTTTCGTAACATCCCGGACCAGTAATAATCGGTGGCGATACGCGCGTAGGTTTTATCGATCCTCATATGACCGGCTTGGGCATCATTATGATTTTCTTGGATCACTTTGTTTCGCGCGCTGACTGGTATGACCAATTTCCAGGCGTTAGGGTCCTCGCAGGTGGAGTCGAGTATTGAATTCGATCGATGATAAAATATTTATCATTTTCGATTTTTCAGTTAGGGAACCTAGCTGGAAATTTTCCGACAGTCTCACATCGATCGTGGTATCAGGGGTCATCTGCAGTAATCAATGAGGTCACTCTATCCGCATTCCCCTGAAACATACGCGATAGGGCGTCAGACACGTGGTGGCTGGCCCCTTTACGATGAACGATCGTATATTGGTGGCCCTGTAAAGCTAGTGCCCACCTTCCTAACCGTCCTGCCGGGTCTTTTAAATTGTCCAGCCATCGCAAGCTGCTATTGTCGGTAATTACTTCAAAATGGGAACCTTCTATATAGCATCGGAATTTATGTGTCGCCCATACAACCGCCAGAGATTCTCGCTCTGTAGCAGTGTAGTTGCATTCAGTGGGAATTAGGCTGCGGCTGACATACGCGATGACTCTTTCTACCCCGTCTATCGCTGGGTTAAAACAGCTCCCAAACCCGTGGAACTAGCGTCGGTTTCTAGTACAAACTTCGTAGAAAAATCAAGGCGAGCTAACACGGTGTTGGTGACCAAATAGGAGCGTATATTTTCGAAAGCAACTTGTTGCTCCTCGTCCGAGAGCCAAGGCTGGTTTTTCCGAAGAAGGAGAGTAAAAGGCGCAACGGTAGTAGCGAAATCAGGAATGAAACGGCAGTACCAGGAGGCTACACCTAGGAATTGTCTAACTTTATGAACGTGGGTCGGAACCGGAAACTGTAAGATAGGATTAATTTTATCTGGGTCCTCCTTGTGACCTTCGGCATTCACCAAGAAACCCAGGTATTTCACCTGGGAGCGACAGAACTCACACTTTTCACGATTGATAATGAGGTTGGCCTCCTTAAGTTTAATTAATACTCGACCGAGCCACTCGACGTGTTCCTCAAATGTTGCGGTAGCTATGATAATATCATCCAGGTATGCACAGACGAAGGGTCCCATATCTGGAGTAATTATACGGTCCAGCAGCCTCTGAAAAGTGGCAGGGGCGTTAGTTAGACCATAGGGCATTCGGGTGAATTGAAGTAAACCCAAGCCCGGTACGGTAAAAGCTGTGAGCTTGCGACACTTCGCATCGAGAGGGACCTGGAGGTACGCCTGACTTAGGTCGAGGGTGGATATGTAGCTCGCGCATCTGAGCTTATCCAGTATTCCGCTCATGTAAGGGAGGGGACAGGCGTCTTTTTTCGTTACTGCATTTAATTTCCAAAAGACCATGCAAAACCGATAGCTTACGTTGGGTTTCCGGGTCATCTCGATTGGTGACGACCAGTCGCTGGTGGATGGTTCTACTATACCGGTTTTTAAATATTCTTTTGCCACCTGCACTGTAGCCCCGTGAATTTTCGGCGATGTTAAGCGATAGTGTTTTTTAATCGCGGGACTATTACCGACGTCGGTGCTATGTTGGATGAGAGGTGTTAAAGGCACGTTTCCGGGACCGGAGGAATTTGTTTATCTAGTAAAGTGGTTAATTTTTCTAATTGCTCATCCGTCATAGGCAATAAAGCACAGAAAGCAGACGCAGCTGATTTGTGACGGTATTCCAATTAAAAGTCATAACAATTATTAGGGTCGGTAGCAAAACACCATCGATAATGAATAAAATCTGTTATTATTCCAAAATAATGCTAGAAATCCGTGCCGAACGCGCATTGTAAATTTAGGGCTGATAGTATTCTGGCTTTAAATTTTTTTCTTTTCCCATTCAAGGCAATGGGTAGTTCCACCATTTCGTTAACCGTCACAAGTTGCCCGAACGCCGAGTTTACTAGGTCCGATGTAATGCGAGATATCGGCAAGGCCAATTGTCTAACTAGTTGAATTTCCGGTTGACCTAAAAAAAATCGATTAGATCCAGAGTCAACCATGACTCTGAGGGGTTTGCCTGTTATGGCTCGTGTTGAGTAAATGAGAGGCCCCGAGTCAGGTTGTTCTTCCGGATCTTTTATTATTAAAACTGAATCTAAATGTTCCGCATTATTCGTATTTTTTGTAGGACCTGAATTGGAGCAACCAGGAGGCGCGATTTTCCAGTTTAACGACTCCCTCTGGCATTTCCCCGACACTTGGTGCAATTCATTGTAGTAAAACCGGGATTGCCGCATTTGTAGCAGAAGGTACCCCATAGTTCTCTACAATCGCCGAAACGGTGTCCTGGTTGGTGGCAATTCCAACAATGTGAGAGGCACGTATGTTCGACGCATTTGCCTCGCACTTTGTGATAGGCACATACGTGCGAGGCATAATTTGTCATAACATCTGACAAAAGACAAGTGACTACCAGCTATATCACATATAAGAGAGAGGTCTGCCAAGGAGACTTTCTAAGTCCGATACTTTTCTGCATCACCCTTTTGCCTCTATCTATTGTCCTCCGAGGCAAAAGCTCTGCATATCTATGTGGCCCGCCGAACAGAAGAGAATATAAGGTCAACCACCTTTTATATGTGGACGACCTTAAACGCTTTGCTTCCTCGAAAGAGGATCTTAACATCCTTGTGGAGGCGGCGAATAGGTACCGTGAAGCGATTGGCATGAGTTTTGGACTGGACAAGTGTGCCTGCGGCCCTTGTAAAAAGGTATCGTCAAAATTTTTAGAAAAATTTGGGCTTCCGAATTATCTGGAAAGAATAAGATCCAGGCGAGCAATATGCTGGTCGCTCCTACACTGCTCTACTCATTAGACGCAGTAAAATGGAACGTCGCTGAATTGGAGCAATTCGATCGAGGCGCACGCAAGATGATGACAATCCGACGAAGTCATCATCCTAGATCTTCCGTACCTCGAATATACCTACCTCGAGATAAAGGGGGTAGAGGCTTGCTAAGCTTGGAGAGCCTTCATCGAATAACGGTTCTGGCTACAGCATGCAAAGTTCTAAATAGTGCAGATTCTCTTATGCGACTCGTACATCAACATGAAGCCAACAATGTTGCGGCGTTTCTATATCGTGCCCCAGATAGGGCCGCAGAGGAGCTTGGTCTCCTATTTGATTCCAGCGACACTACACATGGCCTAGTATCACTAACACCTTCGGTGCTCAAACGTCGTGTACAGGAAGCAGAACATACGTTTCTACTAAGAGAACATGTTGACAAGTCCCTTCATGGTAAATTCTACGGCATCATACGTAGAAAAGAGCTCTCGAAGGGTCTGTCCAGCCTGTTTCTCAAGTCTGCTGGATTGAGATCGGAGACTGAGGGATTTCTTTTTGCCTGTCAAGACGGCGTCATAGACACCTTAGTTTACCACGAGCGCATAATGAATATACCTGTAGGCGATACTAACTGGCGAGCGTGTAAGCAAGAGCCAGAAACACTTGGGCATGCTCTCAGTGGATGCTCAAAGTATGCACGTTACGGGTACATCGAGAAACACAATGCGGTTCTAAATGTGTTACATTACGATCTTAGGCACTACTATGGTGCTGATCTATTGCCCGTCTTGCCATACGTCCAGGGGGAACTCACTCCTATGTGGAGAAATATCAGTGTAAGATCTACTGGAATTTCTCATTCTCCACCACTCAAAGTATCAGTGCTACGAAGCCTGATATTGTCATCCAAGTTTTGAAGACCAAGATCATTTACGTGATTGAATTCTCGGCACCAGCTGATGGTAACATCACGGCAAAGGAGGAAGAAAAACGGGCGAAATATCAAGCACTTCTTTTCGAGCTGAGCAGGCTGTACCAAGGCTACAAAGTCCATCTACTAGTCCTCATAATCGACTGTCTTAGAGGTATGAAAGCATCATTTCTTAGCCAACCCAACAATATTCCGGCTTGCCAGCGTCAGACTCATTCCATCGCAAACCGGATGCAAAAGGCTGTTCTTCTGGGATCACTTCATCTGGTCCGTCAACACTGTTCCTCATAACATTCTACAAAGATCGGTAGCTCTAAAAAAATATCCAGAGGTGAAACCTTCATCTCCAACTGTCCCGTCTTCCGCGTAAGGTCATCCGCGGCTGGAGACCTGACTGCAAGGAACAGTGTTGAACGATGTTCTCTCGCGTAAATTTCGCGCTCTTGCTTACCTTCTAGGACAGAAGGAGCAGAAGTGGATGACGTAAACGTTCCTGTTGCCTCGGGATTGATTGCTTTGAGGAACCATGATCGTAGCTTCCGGAGCCTACAACTTCTCTCATAATAATAAAATTGCGACACGTTCCGGATGTGCAACATGAAGCCAGTTTGCAATCTTTTAAAAAATAAGATTGATATAATATAAATGTTAAATTATAATTATATAGAATTAATGAACTCGTTAAAGTTCATGAAATAATATCTACAATTCAGTACAGACAGTATTTTCTATCGAAGTAAAATATATATACATTATTTTTTGAATGAATGTGAAAGAAATAGGCGAAGTACAGAAAGTATATATATTTTCAAATGTAAACGCGCATTTGGACTAGTCACATGTCAGTAGTGTTCCCAATTTGACTCCCCAACTGCACTGCACATGCGTCACAGCAGCAGCGTCATTGGATGTTGATCGCGCGCTTATCAGAATTGATCAAGTATGCAAATAAATTTTTCACAATATATAATAATCATAAAGTAGAAACAAATATTACGAATGATTAAAATTTACATTGGTGCAAAAAGGTATTCCTTCCTTTGAATTTAAGATCAATCATTTATCTGTAAATAATACAATCAAACATATTATTTCATCTTGCACTCTAAAAGACTATTTTATGATCTGAAAAATAATTGTTATGATTTTCACAATGATGATTTATCATAAAAAATTAATTTACACATGTAATAGTTTCAAAAAAGCGCGCCATTTACAGACAATGAGACTGCCGATGCAGCGCATGCGCACTGTAGTTGGGGAGCCGAATTGGTAGCACATTCTGTGTCACGTATTTGCCCCCCACTCACTCCCACCGAGCTCGACTCGACAGGCACTGAAACGGTCCCACGCTTTAACGAAGTGAATCGTGATATCAGAATCATGTGCATTAAGAGTGCAAATTTTTGTATGTCTGCACTATGACATACAGTTTTCGTGTGCAGTATGTGCAGTGCTAATAAGGATTATTTTGAATCTCTGGTCTCTGGTCCTTTTGGTAAGTCCATATAAGTTTTTACTTTAGTTTACTTTTTTTTACTTATTTTATTTATGGACTATAATTTAAGAAATATATGTGTTCGCTCTTCCTTCAGTTTATAATTTATGAGCTACAGTGTAAAAATAAGCATATTATTGTTTGTTCACTTTTTGTAATGAAAGTTTGTTAAAAAAAAATCTGTTTTCCTTTTTTCATAACAATAATATATTATTATTATTCTTATGAAAGTTCTTTGAGGGTTACAAATGATATCATTTGTAACCCTTAAAGGACTCTCACGACGTGCGTGCGAAATGCGTCAAACATGTGACTTATGACGTGCGAGCGATATGCGTCTCAATTTATGACACATATGTCGCGGTATATGAGGACAGCGCCGTGACGATGATCCGCACGCGTGCGTCGCATTATGCCGTCACTGTGAGGGACAAATTGTTACCTGGGTAGGGTAAGTCTGGGTATTACTGCGGACAAAAATCAAGACGACTTTTGAAGATAAAGAAGACGTATTTGAATGAGAAATTCGTTACGCATTAATTCGAGAAGCAATATTTGGCATTTAATTAATAGAATTAAGTCGTTAAAACGTGAAAAGAAATTAGATTTGCGTGAAAAATGCGAATCTAAAAAAAAATGTTCTATGCAGATATTATTGCAGGGTTGCATGAATTACTGCGCACTAACTACTGCGGTAACCCAATTACTGCGCTTGTAATACTGCTGCTTTTTTTAGTGAAGATACAACTAATTTAGCAAACTTAAACCTTTTAATTCATGTAAATTAAGCATGACTGACATAGAATAATAACTTTCAAGTAATTGAAGTTTCGTAACAGGAAACCCAGCTCTGCAGCAATGTCATATCCAGCTGACTAGATCGTTTTCCTCTTAATGCGAGCCCCCTCTAATGCGAGCAAGATATCTTCTTTCGAATACTGAAGTCTTACATTCTTCTTTTTCCCGGTTGCTTGCACTTTTTATGGCATAGACTTCTTTCTTTCAGGTTTTACAATTTTTCATCAGATAAATTCAAAATCATTTAACATAAAAGAGACACTGCGACACTGGCAGGCATTATCACTGGCGACTAACAAGGAGAGGATGCGAAGGGGAATCGCCGATTCGACTGGGACTTTGCAGGATAAAAGAACATCAAAATCCATCAGGGGCGTATTTTTTTCGATCTAATGGGCCTTAGTTTTCGAGATATTGATGTTTGAGTATTTGCGCTCGACACGCCACTGCAGAGCGGGGACCCGGGCTTGGCGACTAATACTGTGATAAACGAAGAGTCTACAGGGTTTCTATATCATCAGATATCATTCCTATAGAGTTTTTTCGTGTAGATTGCGAATCTTAAAACGAAAATAATCCATCACGTCAAATTTTTGAAAAAAAAACGGGATCAGAAAGTAACGACAAAAAATCGTTTTTGTCGCTTTTTGGAAAAGTTGTTAAACACTATAGCCCAGCGGATACTGACTATTTTTCAAGTGAATCATGAAAATTATGTAAGAAGCAATTCTATATTCTTTTAGGTATATAAAACCTCAAAAACGTTTTGTAGGCGAGAAACACCCGCACGTTATTAAAAATATAAAACTGTACTTTCCGTTCAAACTATGCAAGATACGAAAAAATGATAAGAACCGAAATTGTTCATCAAAAAAATATCTACGATTTTTTACTGTATTTTATATTATACATATTTTTCTATGAAAAACAATACCATATATAAATTTGGTTTTTTACTTTTATCGAATATTATTTGTAAATGTTTACCATTATTATTCGAATTTCTTTTTTACATTAATTTTTACGAAAAGTTGATGAATATTTTTTTAAGTAAGTCATGGAACTTCTTTACACTCTAAATTTGAATCAGTCAAAAATGAATGATTGCCAGTCAATTTTGACTGATTCAAACAGTGCGGATTCGACGACTGACAAGTCAGTCAATAATGACTTTTTGAATCAGTCATTTTGAGTGACTGACCAAATCAGTCATTTTGACTGATTTGATCAGTCCGTTTGACTGATTTAAGCAGTCATTCTAACTGATATAATCACTCATTTTGACTGATTTAGACTGTAACTTTGACTGTTTAAATCACTCATTTTGATTGATTTGATCAGTCATTTATGCCTTATTATAATTATTTTATAAAATGGAGGAATTCAATTAAGAATATTAACATACAAATAATTTCCGTTTATATGCATATATTTATTCAAATTATGTCAACCTCGTATGTTAACCCCCTGTGCATAAATAAATTAACTAATAATATAAAAATTTATTCAATATTACAAAGTTAAATATGTAAGTGAATTCGCGTAGCAAACATTCGTTACGTATTGTCGGCTATTTCTATTTTTTGCCTGTCTGCAATTATAAAATATTTATCTCCAGCCTCCGATTGGATACATAAAATGTAAGGCTGGATCCTGCCTTGAGTTTATTTCGCTCTGAAAATAACAAAAATGTTTTAGTGATGTGTATAACTACACATTCAAACTATACTTTCACTTTTACATTTTAAAATAATATTCTTACCTTGAAAAATCATATGCGATCTTTTTTCGGAATCTTGCAACCTGGTGTCCCACTTGTAATATTTTCCTCAACTCGGGCCTGTGTAAAGAAAAAGTAAGCATACATTTTCAAATCATTTCTTAAACTCAAATATTTATAATCTGCAATCAATGTTTAAAGTTTTACCCTTTTGGTTTCTTTTTTCGTGAAATTTGTCGTGGGCAACAGCTCAGGCAAAACCAGTAGAGCCTTCAAATTATCTAAAAATATACCAAAATTTATTAAATGTATACATCATGGGGCTAATTAAAGATTTGAGGGATACGCTTGCAATAAAATGTGTTTTTTATTATATTAATATAACGTATATCATGTTATTATTATATAATACTCAAACTTTAAGTAAAACAAATTAATTTTGAACCAAAGTGATCAATTTTCAACCAAAAAGATGAATATTAAACCATGATGATTAATTCTCCACAAAAAAACGAATTTTCAACACAATGTATGAATTTGCAGCCAAGTTGTTGAATTTTCAACTCAAAATTATAAATTTTTAATCAATAGTTGAATTTAAAAAATTAATTTTTGACAAAAAAAAACGGATTTTCAATCAAACAGTTCAATTTTCAACCAAAGTGATCAATTTTCAACTAAAATGATGAATCTTCAACTGGAATAGTTGAACTTTATACCAAAAAGGTACACCAAATTTTCACCAAACATTTAAATTTTTAAATAAAAAAGATCAATTATCAATCAAACAGTTAAATTTTCGTCCAAAAATGATGCATTTGTAGCCAAAAATAGAATAGTTAAATTTTCTGTATAAAAAACAAATTTTGAACCAAAAAAGAACGGATTTTCAACAAATTAGTTAAATTTTCAACCAAAGTGATAAATTTTCAATCAAAAAGATGAACATCCAAGCATGAAGATTAATTCTCTACAAAAAAATACGAATTCTCAACTCAATGTATGAATTTGCAACCACGTTGTTGAATGATGTCTTTTCCAGATGAAAATTGAACAATTTTTTTGCAAATTTGTGTTTTTGATACAAATTTGATCTTTCTTTA
>CAKNWT010223087.1:1557-11759 GCA_932066315.1 Andricus coriarius
GAAAATTTGGGAGATAAATCTATCACCATTTGCTAAACATTCTAGCAGTCATGCTCAAACATCGTATCTCCTATAATTGGTTTGCTCGTGACAGCTAAATTTTCTAGGTATTGTACCTATACTTTGCTACAAGAAAATCTGTTTAATACAGCTAACTATTTAGGAAGACGAAATCCAGCGATACTTTCTAGCTGGAATAACAAGAATTCTAGGTAATACACCTAAAAATTTTTATCAGTGCAAGACGACTTTTTCTTAGGCGTCTTTTTTTTGAAAAATTTGATTATAGTATATTTCTTCAATTTCAATTCATATATTTTCCAAAATTTATGTTACAGATAATTAATAATTCCCGATAGCGATTTTTTTTCTTTTCCCCATTTGGTCATTAATAGCAGATTTTCTTCATATGGGTGTTTAGAATCTGTTTCTACTTAGTTTTAGTACTCTCTAAATCTGAGTTGCCGCAAATTAGGGAAATACGATCGTGATATTATTGAAAATAATGTTTATGAGAACTTGAACTTTGCTTGAACTAAAATATACTATACTATTGTTGTATACTATTTGTTGTATACTATTGTTGCAAGAATTAACCTTGCGTTCACTTACATTGCCTTGAATTTATATTGACTTCACTTAAATTAACTTTGAATTAACTGGAATTGACCTTAAATTTATTAGAATTCACTTAGATTAAAACTTAGGACTTAGTTTACTTAAAACACAATTGCACTCACATGGAATTCAGTTAAATTAACCGAAAATTCATATGGATTGAACATGCATTTACTTAACTTAGATTTAAATTTACTTGCAATTCAGTGAAATTAACAAAAATAAAATATGTAGAAATTGACCTTCAATTCTCAGGAATTAGGTTTGAATTCAGTTGAATACAATTGAAGTACACTTCACCTTATTTTATATTATATTATCAGAATTTCGACTTGAAATTACGCGTGTTGACCTAGAATGCAGATGAATTGTCCTCAAACTCCCAAGAGTTGACCTTTAATTTAATTGAATTCCCAGAACATGAAACGATCTTGAACGCATTTTATCAGTTTCTGAGAATTATCGAGTGACCTATTGAACAACCTTCCGTGACCTTTCACGACCTATCAATACCGTTTTTAATTTTTGGAACAAAATTATTTACCTTGTTTAAAAGAGGAAAACTTTTTTTTTGTATTGGAAAGATAACAGTACTGTATCTGAGGTATTTGTTCGCGTCTTCGAGACGCTTCGATTGACCTATTGACGAACCTTTAACGATTTTTCATGATCAATCAATAGCGACTTGTAAAGTTGGAAAAAAAACTTTGACATTGTTTACGTAAGGAATTTAAAAAATTTTATTATATAATATCACCTAAGTTAAAAAAATGTTCGTTCTAACAGAACACATTGATTGAGCTTTTGATAGATTCTCTGATTTTCTGAAAATAAGATTTTCGATAAGATAGACACATAAGATTCCAAAATATTGAAAGTGTCCACTTTTTCCTTTTGTCAGAAAAAAACCTTCCTCTATGAGTATGAAAATTTCTTTGATACCTATGAGAAAACTAATTTCCAATATAATTATCACAATTAAATACAACTACAGTGATTACACCCATAGCACTTCGCAGCGGCATTTCCTCTTTTGTGTTCAAAATTGCTGATCAGTTTCGTATCCTAATTGATTAATCTATTTCCTTTTATTTGTATAAAATAATTCAAGTTTATTAGAAACTTTTCTAATTTTCAAAGTTTATACGAAAGAGGTTCACAGAGTTACATAGAGATAACAAATTCAGAGGACATTACAAACTTTCACTCAAAATAATAGAGGAAACCAGTACGAGGTGGATAGAAAAACTTTTAAAGTCATATTGATAAATGATGAAGAAATGAGATAGTATTATGTTGTCTTGTATTTCATACTTTTTCAACACTTTGCAATTTTATTCAGATGGTACTCTTCTGGTACGAAGTGAATATTCACCTCATACTTCTGATAAAAACACGTAAAATATATTTTCGGTAAAAAGTAAGATAATAAATCATCAGACATTTTGAAAGCCAAAAGTTTGACGAATCGAAGGAAAAATTTCATCGATATCTCAAAAACACATTTTTAAATATTTTTAATTCAAAAATAGCAAGTAAGTAATAAAAACTGTGATTATAAAACCCGTTTCTAATATTGCTGGTGTCAATCTCGTGCTGCTTTCCCTTATTTCATTTTCATTTCAAGAAAAAGGCTTTAAAAACTTTTATCAATAAACTGTCTATTCTTCAAACACAAGTATAATTCTGCAAAGCCTGGACTTTATTACTCCATGTTTCCATGCAAAATGATTGCAAATTATGGCCCCTTTATTATTCAAGAACAAGGTTAAACACAGAGAATAGGACTAACAGAAGACAAAAGAAGGTTCTGAATCATTTTCCAAGGCTGAAACCATGCCTTGGGGTTAAGAAAGACGAATCGTTATCAAAGTTAGATGAATAGGAGTGTAGCTTAACTTAGCATACGAATGGCCGATTCTGTCTTTATGGTCCTGTGTACTGCCTTCTCATTTACATAGTTATGATGGTATTATGCAGCTTGAAAAGATTTTTACTTGCAACTCTGTATTTTCTGGAGCAAATCTGAAGTAAAGAGAGGAGCTGACACGTGCTCTTGAATTGAAGAACTGAATGTAATAAGAGCCAAAACCCTTTAGACGTTTAGACTTGAGACTTGAGTTGAAACTTTGAACGTTATTGCAATTATTAGCGACATCGCTGCTAACGTGATTTTGTGTGTGCTGGTGTACTTGAACTTAGTTTTAGACTTCCTGTCTCACAGAGAACATCCGGTTGAAGTTCAACAACGGTGCACTCAGGAGGAAATCCGTTGGTTCAACGAAACAAACCATTATTGGTATAGCTGCGGGTTAGGAAAGCTTTACTTTAGTTTACATTCAAATGACTTTTCTTCAAATACATTTGGACCTTCGGTTGTAATCACAACTTGAATTTCCAATTTCAATCAATAAAATATAATTACACGAGAATTTATCTAAAAGTTCTTTTGCCTAAATCTTTATTCCTAACTGCTTGGAAAAAGGATAGAAAATGTGATCAATTTTTTGGAATACATGGGACAGAAAGGAACTATTTTACCGAATTTTATTCTATTCTATCTTACAATAATTCAATTTTTTGTTGTTTCATTTGAGCATTTTTCAAACTATTCTTTTTTTGAAAAATTCTATTCTTTTCCATCATCAATTGTATCTCAGTTAGATTATGGCATATCCACACTTATCATTAATATATATCGCTGTTTTACACTTATTTGTATTCAAGCTACTAATTCCTAATCCAAACTCTAGTTTTTGCTTGAGATTATTTACTTTAGTGGTGCCATTTCTTGAAAAATAATATGTTTCATGTGCATATTTTTAATTTCAAATAGTTTTACTGCCTAATTTTTAAGAATATAAAGAATTTTCATCAAAGGCTATGTTTTAGAAAATTATATTGTTATAAGTTTTATAAAACTTGTAACAGTCGTATCCCATAAGGTTTTCGATTTTTTAAATTTAATTTTAATTGGCCTTTTTTAAGTAACACAAGTCTTGACATCTTGAAATTTTGAGGCAAATCATTTTTTAGTCAGAAAGGATTTAAATTAAGTTGCTAAACAAAAGAAAATTACATCAAGTTTCCCCAGAAACGACCGAGGTAAGATTGAAAAAAAAATAAAACGCAACACAAGTAACTCTTTCTTTTTTCTGTGTGGAATCATAGGTATTTTTTCATTTTTCTAACCTTGATTGCCATTAATTACTCTCCTAAGTCGATTAAAAATGTGCAAATCATGAGTTTTATTATATTAAATATGGTTGGATCTTAGTAGTTTCAGGTAAGTGTCTGGTCCCAATTTCTTTTTACAGTAAAATTACCATTAAAATCAATTTAATGATATTTAATAACTCCTATTTATTCTAAAAAAAGGTTTGAGTAGAATCAGTTTTTTTGTTATAATATTATTTCGAGGCTTGAAGAAGCTCATCAGTCGTGTCCCGCCTAAAAACAAAAATTCTCTCTAGAAAAATAGCTGGACATTATTTGACCCCACTATCATTTTCGGACATCTAAAATAATCCTCTAACATCCTTTGTAGAAAATCAGTCCTAAATCTTTCGTGGAAAATTCAGCTTATAACTATGTGAAAAACGTAAGTTATGTGAAAATAACCCTTATAATTTATTTCACTAGTCACGAAAATACTACTTGTAACTTAGGTGGTTTCTTTTCGTGAGGGAGATTTTGGAGTGAGTTATTTTCTATAAAATAAAAAACATGTTAAAAGATTTTCTGTTTAAGATTGGGCTGTCTAGTTGTCTCGAAAAATTAGGAAGTTGGAAAAGGGAATGGACTAGTCGTCCCCAATATTCTGGACGACTAGCCAAGCTTATGAAAAATATTTGACTACTCTTCCTAAATTTCGGGACGAAGAGACAATTCGTTGAGATTATTTACTTTTCTAGACTTCCACATTAAAATTCTTTGCTATTCAAGGCTTTTAGTTTAAAATTCTTCACACTCAGGCTTTGAATAAGAATTGTTTTAATGCTAAATGCTTCGAGTTTGTTAAATGCAGAATGCTTAAGATCTGAGGCCGTTTAATTCAAAATATGTTGAATTCTAAATGATTTATTATTAAGAGATTATGAAGAAACATATTTTAACTTTCTGCTTAACTTCTATTCTAAATTATTTTCAACCTTCAAATAATTGAATTTTGAACGTTGCAATTTCAAATAGTTCAACTATGTAAGTTTTCAGATCCCAGTTGCGCATTTATCACAATTCGAATATGAAAATATTGTTAAATTTAATATGTTTGAAGCTTCATTTGATTTTATTCTGAACTCCTGAAGGATAAAATAGTTTAATTTTGAATGCTATAATTTTGAGATTATTCCGATTTGAAATTTAAAATGTAAAATAATTCATTTTGTAAGGTTTACTTTTTTAATTCTAAATTTTGTTGTTTTAGGTTGAAATAACAAAGTTTCAAACTTAAAGATTTTGAATTTTGAATTGTTAATATAACTTAGGAAAAAAATATGTGTATACCAATGAATAAAAATTTGACTAAAAAAAGTAGGTGAAATTCCTGTATATAATATTTAAAGGCCTATCTACATAAGACAGATTACGTTAAAATACATTATTAGACAGAGTGGTTGAACTGTTAGTTATGGTTATGAAATATCACCTTGGGAAGAGAATTTAATGGAGCATACGGTACATAACGAAGTAATGTTCATCCTAACTGGCTATTAGTTGAATCCATGCAGAAAATGTTTATTTTTACTACGAAAAAGAATTGAATAATTGTTAAAATGTGGTTTAATTTTTTTTATAACAGATTGAAATAAATTCCTCTAACTTTTTAAAATATTGACTGGATTTACCAAAGGAAATAAAATTAATGTTGAATAGCGAATGAAGCGAAACTAACGTGACGTTGGATGCGTCACTGAAATCTCATTTAAATCAACTTACGATTCACTCAGTGAGATGGAATATCTAATTTTGAGGAACCTACTTTCATTCCAAAACGTTCGCGAGTGCCGAGTCAACCGCAACAAAATAAACATGAGTTCGTAATATGCTGGCGGAATCGTAATTTCTCTGCCATCTATCCCTTTTAGCGATGTTCACATGATTCCGAATTTGAATTTACTAAGTTTTGCAAGATAATTAAAAACCTTACATATATAGACGCTCATTAAAAATTCTTTACTTTGGTCCACATTAGAGGAAATTATTCGTCTTTATAGACTTGACAATTTTTTTTGAATGAAAAACTTTATCACGTTTTCGAGGCTAAAGTAGATCTTAGTCAAATAGAACGTTATATGAAAGAAGTATAAAATGACAACTTAAAATATGAATAGCTTGACAAATAGTTAAATTGTAGAGAGAGAAATATTGTTCCTGTGAGAAATAGAGGTCTGATTATGACACATAACTTGACCTTAAATCTAACCTTAACCCAGAAAATGGGTCTAATCCAAAAGGTAATGAAATTAAGCTCTAACCAAAGCAAGACTTTTTTGTGTGCAAATGAGAACTTAATATCAATATAAAGAGTAGGAAACTCTAAAAATGTATCATTTCAGTTTGATTTGCAGGTTATTAAAAACGTTAATTAAAAATCAATAAATTAAATTAAAATGCTATTGTCACGCTTAAAAGTTTTATTTACGTGATTGTGTCTCTACTTATGTGGTGAATGAAAGTGGATAATTGGATATTGAAATATGCAAATTTTAACTGGATTTATATTTATTTCAAGCTTATGAAATTAAATAAATGAAAGGAAAATACGCGAATGCGAACGAGCAATTAGGAATTCAAATGAAAGGAGACTTTTATGACTTACTAGATTTTTCTCTGTCAGTAATATTAATTGTTCAAGAACAAGCCGCTTGAAAAAGGTTAATGAATTATTTCTATTAATGAGAATAATTTTTGAACAGAGAAAATGTTTTCAGATTCTTTTCAATTTATTATTAAGGTATATTTTTAAAACATTAGTTTTCAAATTTGAGATTTTAAAACGAAGGGTTTATTATTAGTTTAGGAAACAAGCTTATAAAATGTATTTTGATTAAAAGTATAAAATCACTTTTTGTTATTAAAGTTGTCATTTATATTGATCGAATACGCGTTACAAGTGGAAACTACCTTTTTTACTAGAAAGAAATTGAAACAATTCTTGGAAAGAAAAGACTCACCCCTCAAAAAAAGTAAAAATTACTTTTGCTAAATTCTACAATACAATTGTGCTAGGTTTTGCGCGCCAAAACAAATCTTTTTGTTTGGCAGGGTGGGGGAGGGGGTTACGAAATTGACATTAAATAATACTTGAACCTTACCTAAGCCAAAAAACTGGCAAAAAATATTAATAAATCCGAAAATAATAAAAAGTTATTTAGGTTTTTAAGCTCGTTTTGATAGTAAATTTCCGCAGTATTTTTGTAACTTTTCAGGAGATTTTATAAGATTTTCTCCTAGAGTTTACTATAGGGTCGAATTTTTATAAAAACGTCACAATTAAACTACGTTTATACAATAATTGTATGTATTTACCAGTTGGTAATCGAATATTTTTTCAAAATATTATGAACTATTTCATACTACAAATAGATTAAAAACACTTTAAAAAAATGTAAAAATCATTGAATTCGCTTGAAATCCTGAAAATCCCTTAAAATTCTTTAAAATTCGTGGAAATGTCTTTAAATCGGTTAAAATGTTTGAAACCCGGTTTAAATTCATTGATATCTTTGAAATCTAGAGAAATCTTTCGACATTTTTTAAAATCCCTTACAATATATTAAAATGCATTAGAATATTTTAAAAGTTTTTAAAATTCCTCGAAATCTCTTAAAACACTTCATAATATTCGGAACTTCTTTCAAATTCCATTAAATCTTTTGAAATTTTACGAAACCCTCTAAAATCCGTCGATATACTTTGAAATCTTTTGAAATCTCTTAAAATCCTGTAAAATCATCGAAACAACTTAAAAATTTTTGCAAATCTTTTGAAATTTCCTGATATCTCTTTGAATTCCTTCAAACCTTGTAAATCATATGATTGCCTTTTAAATTCGTGAAAATACTTTGATATCACATGAAATCCTTTACAATTCTTTGAAGTTCCGTGACTTATTTCGAAATGTTTCGAAATCTTATAAGATATTCCTTTAAAATCTTTGAAACTCCTTTAAGATTTCATTGAAATCTGACAAATTCGTGGAAATCTTTCCGAATCTCTTGAAATCCCTTTTAATATATTAAAATTTATTGAAATCTTTCAAGAGTCATTAAAATTTTCTCAAAATTTCTTACAATCCTTTATAATGTTGGGGAATCCTTTGAAATTCCATTAAATATTTTGAAATTTTAGGAAATTCTCTCAAATCCGTGGATATACTTTGGAACCTTTTGAAATCTTTAAAAATACTTTGAAATCATCGAAACCCCTTTAAATCTTTCAAAATTTCTTAAAACTCATTGAAATCTTTGCAAATCTTCTTGAATCCCGTGAAATCTCTTTAAATCCCTTCAAATATTCGGAATCGCTTAATATCCTTTAAAATTCGTGAAAATACTTCGGTATCACATGAAATCCTTTCAAAATCTTTGAAATTCCGTGATTTTTTTTAAATATTTGGAAATGTCTTATAATTCCTTGAAATCCGTGAAAATCGTTCTTGGTTCCTTATAATCCGTCGAAATCATTTGAAATCCAGTACAATTTCTGGAAATCCGCTTAAACTTGAAAAAATTTAGATTCTTTCTGAAATTGTACTGATAGGTTATTTCAGGTCAGGCCAAATAATGTCCTGCAAACGTTCCATGTTGTAAATACGTTCTTAAAATGTCTCTGGAACATTGATGTTTGAGAAACGTTTTATATGGACTGGCTTAGAACGTTTTTGAGCCGTGCGTTCTAATGAGGTTCTTTAACGTTTGTGACCACTGCTTGAAATCTTTTTAAATCATTTGAAATCCTACCCTGAAAGTTCTGTAATCCCTTGAAATCTTTTGAAATGCCTGGAGATCACAGACAGCCTATAAAACTTTGGAAATCTCGTTAAATTGCGCAAAAATGTGGTAATTCTTTGAAATACTTTGTAGTCTTTTAAAATCCCTTGATAACTCATTTACGGTGAAAATAATTTGTATAATTATTTTTCACACATTGAGTAAAAAAATATAAACTCTTACGTAATAAGGGAGGAGTGGGTCAAAAATTTCAAAAATCATCCATATACATAATTAATAGACGCTCCGTTATTGATTCAGTAGAATTTGACTATGAATTATTAGAAAACTACTGTAAATTATCACTAGAAAATAGCTTAGTAAATTGGGAAACAACTTTGTACTATTTCAACTACTGCTTTTATACTAATTCAGATTTAGAAAGTACGATTTCCGATCTTGAAATAATCGAGCCTCCCCGACCAAAATTATTCAGAGCATTGTCAGATTTGAGCTACCCATTGCAATCAGTATGTGTATTTCAATCGCCAATGATATTTTAGCAACCGCCATCGTATATACAGATTGCGCGATATGGCATGAAATTCCATGACGCTTGGACGTTAATTTCGCACACTTTCAACGTTGACTAGTCCGCAAATGCGCACTGTCATGTACACCCTGTGTATATCTGTGTAACGCTTGCGGCGTACCGCGTTGCAATTGTAATTACCTCGTACCCCGTGTGTGCATGAAGCGTCGCGTCGAAATGATGCTGGCCGCGCCACAGCGGCGCCTAAGAAGATTATACCGAGGCGCGCGCGCCACCCCAAAAGATTAAGAGTCGTCGTGTGATAAACCAGTAGAATTTTCGACTTTAAATTTTCCCGCCCTCTTGCCACCACCCCCGACCAGCGAATCCAGTTCCGCAAGCCGAATCCGCTCCACTCCAAGTCCGCGCGGGTCGCACCCGAAAACTTTTCTTCGTGCCGACGCAGATATATCTCGCCTTCGACTAAGTCGCAAGCTGTTACTCCTCCAACCCCCAACATCCACCCTATATCACCTCTCACTCTAACCCCTTTAAACCCTCTAGAGCCTCACTACCACCCAAATCCGTCTTTCTTCTCACACCCCAATCCCCGAATCCCCAGCTTCTCTGCTTCACCCTACCAAGTCGTCTTTCTTTTCGCGGGGAATAGATCGGCCAATAATTCCATTTCTCCCGCCAATGAGCAAATCTGAACTTTAATTAATGGTGTACCTACTACCTACCCTTTCTAGTTTCAAATCGATTTTGTAAATTAGTAAGATTCAAGTAGAGTGAACTCGTGGTTGGGGCTATTTACAAAATTCGTGGTATACATACATACATATATATATATATATATATACATATATATATATACAGGGTGTTTTTTTTAACTTGAGACAACGAAATATCTCAAAAAATACGCATCCTACGGAAAAAATGTCTGGAATAAAAACTTTTTATTTTCGAGGGGGAAAAAAGATTTGTTAAAATTTACCCCACCCCCACCCCCACAGGAGGCAGGGGTGGGGGTAACTTTGTAATTTCAAATGGGAACCCCAATTTTTTATCACAGATTCAGATTCTCCTTCATGAAATACATAAGTTTTATTCGAACA
>CAKNWT010223100.1:792-13197 GCA_932066315.1 Andricus coriarius
TTTTAAAAATTACATGTATGTAGAAAAAGTTTCACTATTGTTATTCATTAAATTATTGTCGTTCTAGAGACCGTTAATTTTGAGTTTATGTGATATATTTGTTTTAGAAGTAATGATAATAATATATTTGACTAAGCAACCGTATAAATCATAGTTTGTCATTTCGATATTTCTTGGGGAGGTGAAGGGGTCATTTAAGCAGATAAACATGAAAAAATGATATCGTTGGCGGCGCCTCATGCTTTATTGTAAAATGCATATTTCCGCCAATTTTCAATGAATCGATCTGAAAATTTCCACAAATCTTCCTTTAATAGTAAGGAATAAAAGTCTCACTGGAACTTGTGTCAACTCTAAAGTTCCCTTGATACTTTTTGTCGGCGAAACTGAAAAAACGGCGTTACCGATCTGTCTCAATTTGCAATTGAATATTAATAAACAATAGGCGATTTTTGACTTTGTTTTGGTATGTAAGCATCGCTAGGGTACATTTCGTTTGTATATGAAGCTTGAAACAGTTTCAATAATATTTGCCCAACTTACGACGATTTATTTCTTAAAAACTAATTGAATTTTGGGACACATATTTTTTAGTTTATCAGGCTTATTATTAAAAATAATCATCCGATCAGAAAATAGAAAACAGAAAAAAGTTCCATCTAGTCATTATCTACAAGCCTGTATTTTTCAAGAACTAATTTTTTGACTTTTAAAATTTCTGTCCACCCAGACGTTTGGACAATACTTTTATCCGATCTCAAGCGCTGGGCGAGTTTCTCGATCCAGACACTCAAAACAGTCAAACTTTCAAGTAAGCAGATGATTTTTCAGCTACACTTACGATGAATCGACAACTAAAATATTAATATAATCAGTTGAGTCAGAAGTAAGGAATTAAAGAAGAAAGAAATAGAAATATGGCAAATAAATTACTAACCAGAATTTCAACATTTTTTGTTTACTCGCCAATTGTTTATTGTCCCTGGCCAATAATATAATCTCTTGTAATTCTTGGTCGTACTTGAATTGTTTCCCGTCCACATTATATAATAGGAAACTCTTCCGTTTCTAAAATCTAATTCTAACCCGACTCGACACGAAAGCACCCGGCTGTGCTCGAGTGCGCGATCTCGCCCCCCCCCCCCACTACCATCGGTACGCGTTGTGCCGCGTCATGCGCGCGCCTCATTGCATCGTCGCCCCACGCCCCTTCCTCCGTCATGCTATTTTCGCAACGCAACCCCACCCCCTTGAGCGCATCCGGCGTACAGGTCTCTAAGCAGTCTCTAAACTAGCAATTTAAAAATAGTACTATTAGCATCGACGGATTTTTGCTATTCCAATGACACATTACTTGCCCGTAAAAGTTGAGAAATAGATAAGGAGTTTAATTCATCAATTAGTTTAAAAATGATTTTTATTTTTAAATTTGTTATGTACCCTGCCTATAAGTGTCTATATATGCATATTAATCAATACACTGTATTAATCGATAGAATGTACACTTGTAATTGCGCCTGTACTTCTTGTAGCTTGTACGACTAGTAGAAGGTTCTGGAAGCGCTAATCGATACGCTACCACATAGACCGCCCTTCGGGTTGGTTCTCCAGTCTCTCTTGAGTCTCGTCGAGTCTCGTCACGACGCAAGTCCCGTCCAGTTCCTCAACCGCGCTTGTATAACTCTTGTCAACCCTTTTTGTCACAACTTGATTAATCATTGAATAAATTGTATAAGTGTATAAATCATATGCTTATTGGCGATCCTGACCCGCAACGCATAACATTTTTTGGCGATCCTGCCAGGATAGTGGCAAACGACTCGGCTTCTACGGTTGCTCATTAAAGTCAAAAGTGCACTATTTTCGTGACGAATCTGTGAATTCTACGGAATACAAAAAGGAACTAAAGGATTCTACGGAATTCAAGAAGGAACTAAAGGACAGGGAGAATTTCAACGGAAATTCAAGAAGACTCCGGATCTACCTACGGGCGACCCGAAAACCGAATAAGTAGGATATTAATCTTTGAGGGTGAAGCCCTATACTATGAAAAATTAATATATTGAAAAAACTCAAAAGAAGAAACATATTGGAGAAAGAAGAATTTAAAACAAGAATTTAAAACGAAAAGTAAGAAACTAGGATTAAAATTAGACGGTGAACTGAAGTAGCCGCTATACGACGTAAAATCCAGTTTCCAAATTCGCAACATTGGGAACGTCATATAGACGGTAAAGTCCTAGAGCAACCTAATCAGTGGTGTAAGACTCAGAAGCAGAAGCAACAAGGAGAAAGCAGTGATCAACGCGGCAGCCAACTCCCAGAAAATATCGATTTCCTCAAGGAAAATGAGTCTACGGTCTCCATCTTGAAAGGAAGAGCCAACGTCCAGCAAGTATTGATCGGCAACGAGTCAACGACTGAGCGAAGAAAAATCGCGAAAAAAGAAGATTTTGTAAGTAAAGAAGATTAACTATAAGAAGTGTTAATTTTAAGTTAGAATTTTGTACGAATTAATAGACTTGGGAAAATTTATAACATTTTGGAATTTTATAAATTTTGTAACTCAAACTATTGACCCTTAGGCTTGCGACGGTAGACACGCTAATGGTGCTCCCTGGGTTCTGTGTTTCTCAATAAACAAATATTACTTTGAGTTTGTCTGTACGTGGGATATAGCCCTGTGAGACAATCACATTGTTTAAACGGGAAAAAACTTGTCACGTAAAACTTGTCGCAAAGAAGAGGAATCAACAAAAAAAGGAAAAAAATTGGAATGTTAATAGAAGTAAATTCAGAAAAACCGCGAATTTACACCCGCTTAATTGTAAGTACACACTACACACTACACAAAAACGATAAATTAGTTAAAAGAAAATTATAGGAAGACTTTTCAAACTGGAATTTTTAAATTATACAGAAAAGAAAGATTACGCAACCGAAACAGACTCATCTACGGACTCTGACTCGACAGACATAATCTATAAAATTAATAATCCATTCCATACAGCAGAAAACATGTCCCGCGCAAGCTCCCCCAACAGAGCCTTAGGTTTTGAGGGTGAAATAGTGACCATTAATTCAGATGTTACAAGCGACAAAAGTAAGGGTGAAGAAAGACGACGCGACCCTAGTCCAGCCCGCGTAATCAATAACGCATCAACCGCTCCACCCACTAGAACACCTCATAATACAAACCGAGGACAGGGTCAAGGTCCTATTGGTCTTTTTCCGGTTAAAGATATAATAAGAACGGTAGAAACCTTAAACGGGAACGACGATGTAGGCGTTAAAGATTTTATTAAATCTATTAAACGCGCACGACTTCAGTGTGAGAACCCTAATTTGCTTTTGGATTACATTTTGACTGAAAGAATTATAGGTGATGCAAAGAGAACAATCAGACACGTTCGAATAAACAATTACGAGGATTTATATGCAGCTTTAAAATCAAACCTCAGTATAAGTACTTCAGTAGAATTATGCAGATCAAAACTAGAAAATGTGCGACAAGGATTTGAAAATGTACAAATTTATAGTCAACGCTTTAGAAGCGTTTACAATGAGTTAACTTATGCTTTACAGTCCGAACATAGTTCAGGAAAGAAAAGAAAGATTGCTTTGAAGATGGAAGAAAAGGCATCAGTTAAAAAATATGTTATGAATTTACGCGATGAAATTTCGAGTCAAGTAAGGCCGATGAAACCCGAAAATCTAAATGAAGCTTTACAAGAAGCATTAGAGGCAGAAATATGGATTAAAGAGAAAAATAAAAACAGAATAATGAAACCAATTATGAATAAACCTATACCCCAGTTTTCACGACCACAAATGTCAACACCTATACCTAGGCCTCAGGCAAATACAACACCATTCTCATTTAAAACACCAAACCGAAATTTACCACTAGCTGATCGATCACAAATGAAATGCCATAAATGCGGAAAAATAGGACACTTTGCGGCCCAATGCTCTGTTAAGCCCAAAAATTGTCACAATACCCCAAACCTCAAACGACCACCTCGAACTCAAATCAGGAGATCGAGAACAGCAACAAGAGGAAAATTATTTACAATCAGAAGTAATGACACAAGAGGAGATTCAAGAACAGATAGATTACGAAGAGACTGCCGAATAGCAGCCATCTCTGGACGACTGCAATCCGTACAAGGAAGAAGAACAGACGGAAGAAAATACAGATTATTAGTAGATTCTGGATCTTCACTCAATTTAATAAAAGAATCGGCTCTACCATTAAATCAACCGACTCATAGATTCATAAATAACTTTGTAATGGCAAATGATAAACACCAATCAAAACAACATACCTTAATTACTTAGGAAAGAATCACCTTTTTCACATAATCAATGATGACTTTCCTTTACCAGAAGAAGGTATAATTGGTTTACCATTCTTCAATAAATTCAATAGATATTCAATAACTACAAGGTATATTTTATTTTAGAAAATAAAAAACTGCCTTTACATGATGACGGAGAATACATCGCACAACACTCAAGTTTAGTTTGTCAAATTAAAACACAAGAAAATAATCAAGACGTTTGGATAGAAAATCAAGAAGGAATATCGGATTGTATCTATCGAATGAAAAATAACAAAATAACTTAACCAATATTTAATTATCACATGAAACCCATAGAAGTACCAAAAACTATAAATTATGAAAAAATAATGGCTATTGAATCAAGAGATCAGTTTTATAATTCTAAAACAGATAACAGAATAGGATCGGAAAGAATAATCGAGCTATTAAAAATTTCAAAACTAGGTCACATTGAAAATCAAATCAGAGAGGAAATTCAAAAGTTAATAGTTAAATACAATGAAATATTTACGTTAGAAACAGACCCACTACCATGCACAACGTTAACTGAGCACAAGATCACTTTAAATTCAGGTAAGATAATAAACCTTAGATCACACAAATTACCCGAGAAACATAGAGAATTTGCTTTAGGAGAAACACAAAGACTACTTGATAAAGGAATAATAAGACACTCACAATCACCATTCAACTCTCCATTATGGGTAGTTCCTAAAAAAGGTAATAAATTAAGATTGGTACTAGATTACAGACAAATCAATAAAGAAACCGACCAAGACGCGTACCCTCTCCCAGTGATAGATGATATACTAGATCATTTAGGTCAAGCTAAATTCTTCTCCGCATTTGACATGCGTGCTGGTTTCCACCAGATCCCGATGGGAGAAAAATCAAAAAAATATACAGGTTTTTCTACTTCACAAGGACACTTTGAATATAATAGAATGCCCTTTGGATTAAAGAACGCCCCAGCTACCTTCCAACGTATGCCAGACGAACATAAAAAGAATTGAATTGAAGTTTTTGAAAGAATTAAAAAATTAGGCTTACGATTGGAACCATCTAAATGTGAATACCTCAGACCAGAATTAGAATAATTAGGTCATTTAATAACAAAAGATGGAGTTAAACCTAACCCAGCAAAAACAGAAGCTATAAAAAATTTTAAAACTTCAAGTACAGTCAAAACAATACAATCGTTTTTAGGACTCGCTCGATACCATAGAAAGTTTATAAAAAACTTTTCCACCATAGCCAAACCTTTAACCAACTTAATACGAAAAGAAGTAATATTCGAATGGACACCCAGATGCCAAGAAAGCTTTGAAAAATTGAAATAACTTTTATGCAATGCACAAGTATTACGATTTCCAAATTTTAAAGAAGAATTTACTTTAACAACAGACGCATCTAATCTTGGTTTAGGAGCTTTATTGTCACAAAAAGGACACCCATGCCTATTTATATCTAGAACACTTAACAAAGCAGAAGAAAATTATAGCACTAGCGAAAAAGAGCTTTTAGCAATTGTTTGGGCAGTGAAAAGATTGAGACAGCACCTACTAGGAAATCCCTTTAAAATTCAAACAGATCATAAATCTTTAGTTTGGCTTCACAACGTAAAAGACCCTAGTTCAAGATTACTTCGATGGAGATTAAGACTCGAAGAATATAAGTATGAGATAGTATACGTAAAAGGAAAACAAAACAAAGCAACTGATTGTCTTTCAAGACTGTTCCCACTTCAAGATCAGAAAACAGTTAATGATTCGGATACCACGGTACCAGTAGACAGTAGCGATTACGATACTGAAAGTGATGGTAAAGAACCCGCACAGAAAAAACCTGTGATTACGGAACAAAGAGTGTTAAGAGACAGAGAAATGGTAAGATTTAAGAAACCATCAGCAGAAGAAGAAGAAGAAGTAGAAGAGGAAGAAGAAGAAGAGGAGGAAGAAGAAGATAACCAACTATATAAAGGATTTTTAGAATGGAAAGAAAACTCAGTAACAAACAATAGAGCTAAAACTAAACCAAACGCTGAAGACAAACTTTGGAAATTAATAAAAAAATCAGATTTGCCAGATTATAATGAGGAAAATTGGATACGTCTCCTAGGTTTATTAATAACAGAATTTAGAGATAGGAGTCTGAGAATAGTAAGATTGAATTTCGGTGACCCAACCTTTACACCATTGGAAAAGGAAACTCTTTTGGAAATATCACAATACTTATCTAATTATTACCCCGAAATAGGATTCCATATATGTTTTAATAAAACCAGAGAATTAACTAAAGAAGAAAGGAAAACCATGATTAAAGAAGCTCACGGTAACCACCTTAGAGAGAAAAATACAATTCAAAAAGCAAGAGAAATTGGTGAATGGAAAAATATGGATGAAGAAATTAAGAAACACGTAAAAGCATGCCCTATTTGCCAATTGCAGAAGACAACAAGAGTCACTAATCAAGCACAATCAATCATTCTAGACACACTTACTATCCCTATTGAAAAAATCGCGTTAGACATTTCTGGTCCCTTGCCAGAAACAAAACTAGGAAACAAATACATTTTATGTTTCAGAAAAATAATGACTCTGCTATTATGGATGCTGATAACGGCAACACAAGCAAACTACGTCCTTCAAGAAATATATGGAAACATTTACATGGAGGAAATTAGCAAAGCTTGGCTATATCACGAGAATTGGAAACTAATTTTAGGAATAAATTTGACCACCACCGAAAGTAGATTTCAAGTTATAGAACAAGCAATTAATTTAATAGAACAGACATGTGAAAATGAATGTATAGCGAAAAACGAAATAAGATTAATAAGACACAGAATTAATAAATTAATAGCCAAAACTACAATCTTACACAAATTACTTGGAAAACAAAGACATAAAAGAGGACTAGTTAATTTTATAGGTGATATTTCTAAAACTTTATTTGGAACCTTAACCGAATCAGATTTAAACCAAATAAACTCAGAATTTGACAAACTATATACTAATAATGAGAATGTAGTTTCTGTATTAAATTATCAAACAAAAATTCTCAAAATAGTATTAGATACAGACCAAGAAGTAAAGGATAAAATTGCATTAGGATCTCAAACAGTTAAAAAGCTGAATACCAATGCTAAAGATAATTTCATTAATATAAAATTAATTTCAATAACTATGCTCATTGAAGAAATAAACGAAAATATTAATATGGCAATAGATGCTATCAATAATGGTAGATATGGAATTATACATCCACAAATTTTAACGCCTGCAATTTTGAAAGACACACTAGAAGAATTTGAAATGCAACACAGAACAAAATACCATTTCGAGGAAGACTATCAGAAACTTCTCGATATGAGTTCAATCTCAATAGCGGTAGTAAACGGATTATTAAGTTACGTTATTAATATCCCAATTATTGAAAACGAGGAGGGATCCGTAAAAAGAATCATACCGACCCCAACCAAATTTGGCAAAAAATTCCTTTCCTTAATTCCCGATCATGACTTAATAATTGACTTTGAAGACAGGTACGTACCGACTGATAAAGAGACAATTAACAAATGTAAAACAATAAATAGACATTTAATATGTAAAATAAATCAGCCTAATCTAAGAATTTATGAAACAAATACTTGTGTAGCAAGTTTACTGAGAAGATATGCAAAAACAGCATGTTCACAATCTCCTTATTTGCTTCATAAAGAAACTTACATACCGGTAATAGGAGGATATATTGTAATTCCCACAACCGACATAAACCTAGATTTGGTATGTGGAGAAAAAATCGAACCAATTCTAATCAAAGTTGCTACATTAATTACCGGCGAAAATTGTGAAATATATAACAACTACGACAAACTTCATCTATCAAAAAACTTAAATATGACTAAAACTATTGCTGTTAACGAAACATACGATATGCAACATAACCTAGGAACTTTACATAACTTAGATAAGAGATTAATTCAAATGCCCAAACAAATTGATATAGATGTACTTAGGAAAGCACAACTTAGTTTAAACGATGTCCAAGGTATACATCATAATATGTCCACTCATAAAAAACCAAAAGGTTGGAGTGAAACCGCTTCAGAATGGTTACAGCGCTTAGGATATATACTGATAGGATCGATAACTCTGTACGCGCTTTTTAAATGTAGAATATTTAGATACATAACTAAATGCATACCTAAGAAATTTATTCTTTTTTGTATTAAAAATAAAGTAGAAAATCAACCTAACGTTGTAACTTACACAGCAGGTGCACGAGAAATACAACTACAGCCATCTCTACCACCTTTAAATGCGAAAAAGATTCATTTGTAAAATTAAAGAATTTCGAGGACGAAATAATGTCCAAAGAGGGGGGTGTTATGTACCCTGCCTATAAGTGTCTATATATGCATATTAATCAATATACTGTACTAATCGATAGAATGTACACTTGTAATTGCGCATGTACTTCTTGTAGCTTGTACGACTAGTAGAAGGTTCTGGAAGTGTTAATCGATACGCTACCATATAGACCGCCCTTCGGGTTGGTTCTCCAGTCTCTCTTGAGTCTCGTCGAGTCTCGTCACGACGCAAGTCCCGTCCAGTTCCTCAACCGCGCTTGTATAACTCTTGTCAACCCTTTTTGTCACAACTTGATTAATCACTGAATAAATTGTATAAGTGTATACATTATATGCTTATTGGCGATCCTGACCCGCAACGCATAACAAATTCGTCACAAATAAAATTTTCTACCTTCATACACATGTGACATGTACTTGTAATCGGAAAAAGTCATACATTATATTACACTTGTATATACTACATTATAGTATATATTTCCACTTTTTCCTTTATATACTTTTTTCCCGCCCAGATACCACTTCTTAGACAGGCCGCATATCGCTCCGAAACGTTGCATAATACCACATTTCATGCAAAAGAAAAATATTTTGCGGCAACCTCACAGAGAGAAAGATTGTTTATAAGGCCGTAATTAACAAACTGTTTAAATTGAGAGCACATTTAAGAGAGATAACAGTTTTTCTTTGTGTCTGATTCCAGCAACGAGGAAAAAAGCATCAGATTCGGTAAACCTAGAATTCTGTTGATAAAAATTGTTATCAACAAAAGAACGATAATTGCACATTGGTAACAGGGAGAAATATTATAAAGAAGCTACCAGATAAATAAGTAGAAAAAAATCTAAAATCTTAACTGTAAAATTGCAGCTGGAACAAACCAAAGATTATTTTTCAATTGATTGTTTTTAAGGCCATAGTTAACAAAAGAATTTAATTAAAAGAAAATATATAATAGAAAAAAGTTTTTGCTTTATATATAATTTCAAAAACACGTTAAGAATCAAAGCTATATCAAATATCTGTATTTGTTTACAAAATTTGTTATTAACAAAAAAAAATTATTGAGATTTTTGTAAGGAAACAAAAGTATTTGTAATGAAGGTAATTTCCCCAAGATTTTGTACAAAACTTATAGCATCGACCTTGTACAATGTACAGAAAGTCTTTTATTAAGAAGTTAAAAAAAGGTACACGTAGTTGTCAATTTTATTGCAAATTCAATTCTTTTTAACGCTCTTATTTTAAGACGCGTCGTTGCATGAAGAATTTGTGATGACATAAAAGTTTTTTTCCCATGAAATTTCCGAAAATAATTTTGCTACATTTTTATTTAAAAAGTGTAATTGTTTCAAAAAATTGTTTAAAAAAATTTTCTGACCAGATTTCGAAAAGGTATCTTTGATATTCATGATAAGGGGACTTTTGCGGAGTTTTTAAGCCAAACCCTGACGGACCGGCCGAATGCAAGCATTACACTACAGCCTAATGGTAAAGTATTGGTAAAGTAATGCTAAAGTAATATGGCATTATAATTATTGAAAGAAGCAAAACAAATATGTAAACTGTTGCAATTATAATAATACGTTAAAATGTACGTTAAATGGTCATGCCGTGATTGCAACAAGTTTCTTTTTCAGCGTTAAAAGATGAAAAAATAATGTGTCTGTTATTGCAGTCTGCTAACGGGGCTTCACGTGGGTTGCCAACATGCAGGGGCCCGACTTCAATTACAGCCACTTTGTTTTTTTATTTTTTAACGCTGAAAAATCAACTTGTTGCAATTACGGCCTGATCATTTAATGTAAATTTTAACGTATTATTATAGTTTCAATAGTTTTCATATTTTTATTGCTTCTTTCAATAATTATAATGCCATATTATTTTAGCATTATTTTAGCATTGCGCTGTAGAGTAACGCTTGCGTTCGGCCGATCCGCCAGGGAAGTTACTGCGTAAGTAATAAAATGTTTTACTCCATTTCCATATATTCTATTTCGGACATGAAATGCTACTATAATCGGTGAAAATGTCTTTGCTTTTGAAATAAGTGACTTTTGAAGTGTAATATTTTAAGTGCTGGATTTGGAGTGGGTTCCACATCATTTAGATGGATGCAACTTTCTTGTGGCGGTTGAAGACACGGTCTAACATAGGAACTGCACAAGTGGGCCTCACTTTGCAATTTAATAACAATTCAAAGTTTTCAGGTGTACAAATAATATTTTTTATTATGAAAGAGCAAATGAGGAACTATCGATTGGTACAACAATCGAAAAATCGATTTTTTCCGCGTTAGGTCCCTTTCTTCATTGACGGTCACATATATTGTTCAATCTGTAAGAATATAATGCGGAGGATTTTTTTATTGCCAAGCGAAAATTTACAAATCAATGTTGCAAACATTTCAAGAACGTGATATAAGTGAAAAAGGTAATTGTTTGAAAAACAATTACTTTTTTCTTTTTTTGTTCACATATTCTGTAAATTGTTCTGACAATCAGTAAGAAATGCTTGACAACTGACACTTACCCAGGTGCGAATTGACCGTCGGCCCACGGTCGGGCCAACCGTCGGACGGTCGGTCCAACTTTTTGCGCCATTGGTCGGGCCAACCAGCTAAATGATAACGGTCAACAGCCTTTGACTTCTCAAAGTCGGCCCGACATTTGGTATGAAGTCTTCCCAACCTTGGACAACCATGTGGGGCCGACTTTGATTTTTGTAGATTCAAGGTATTCAAAAAATTAATAATAATTTATTGCGAGTATTTTGACTATAAATATTAATGGTCCTGCTTAGAATAAATACATATATTACATTTAAAAAAATTATATTACAAATAAAATTTCTCTCGCTACGGGGTTTCGAACCTACATCTATACCTGAATCTATCGCCTAGCAGTCGGGAGTCTTACCCATTACTCTATGCCTACAGAATTGAAAGTCAATGAAAAAACCATCCTTATAAGCCACAACTCAAAGCAGTTAAAATTAAACATTTCTTTAACTCTTTTTTCTCAATAATTTTTGTATTATTATGCTACATCATGTAGATGTAAAATAAATTAACTGTTAACGTAAATATAAGTGAAATAACTTTTAAATAAATAATTTAAACCCATTACAATGTTTAGGGTTTTATAGCCCCGGGCTGAAACCCTTAAATTTTTCTTTAAAAACTTCTCAACACATTTGTTTTCTTCAAAATGTTTGTTTTAATTTTTGTTCAACTATTTTTTTTCAACAATTTTTCTTTAATTTATTTTCTTAAAATTTTGTTTCAAAAAGTTCTTATCAACAATTTTTATTAAACAATTTTTTTTCAAACATTGTTTTCTCTTGGTACCCACTTTGAATAATTTTTCTTCGTGTAATATTTTGTTTTTTCGCGTTTTAGGCTATTTTACAACTTTTGATAATGACATAAAATGTGATTTTTAATGAGCATTTAAAATGCGCGCATCATGATGACATGTAAAAGCCAATGTTATGCCGATGGTCGGGCCATCTATTGCCCAGAGTCGGGCGGACCGTACTTTCACGGTCTTTTTGAAACCATGAACCAGCGTTTGTCCGACTGCCGGCCTATATTTGGGCCAAGGTTTAACCGACCATCCGGTGCATAAAGGTGACTTGCGGTTAACCGACTGCTGTATACAGAGTCGGACCGACCGCACTTGTGCG
>CAKNWT010223101.1:683-16849 GCA_932066315.1 Andricus coriarius
AAAAAAAAAGAACATCAGGGGTTCAGGTCAATTTAGGTCTGCAAGTTATTTTCCTTAGTTTTCGATTTTTTTTTAATTACAATTTTAAGACTAAACAGTTTTTGTATCACCAGAAATTACTTCTCAATTAATGAATAATGAGCACAAAAATGATATTGTAATAAAAGAAATGAAGATATTATTGCCCCTTTAAACTATAAAATTATTAATATTCCCTTCAAGTAAAAATTTTGGCTTCGATTTCATTTGATAAACGCCTAAGGAGTCGTGCATAAAGTACGCAACACTTTTTTTTAATAATATATAAAGTCTCCTTAAGTGGACATAAGAATGTTCAAAGTTTCTAACTCTCGACACGCTGTACTGACATGGGAGTCACCGATTTTGATGAGACTCAAATAGGTGAAAGCACATCGGAATCTATTAGGTACGTATTTTTTTAGCTGCAATTGGGCAATTGCTTATAATATATAAGTAATAAACCATTTTTGTTAAATACATGCAAAATTTCGACATTTTTGATCGTGTAAACATTATTCTTTCACGTAAAATGAGTGCTGGGAAGATGCTGAATAGTTTTCAGTCAAAAAAAACTAGCCTACGATCGACTGTACCCGCATTAAATTTCTTCCATTTGGAGCGAATTTTGAAAAAAGATTCACCTGTACGTTGAACTTTAATTATAAATAACAATTCAGTCGAAGAATTTTAGATGATTACTTAGATGATTACTTGACTGATCTGTATATTAAATTTAATACACATGTATATTAAATGTACTGCACCAATGTATGTTACATTTCAGTAGCTGTAGTGCATATGAACCACTCAGAGGAAAAACGGTACAAGTCCTATGTTAAAAGAATAGGACTTGTAACGTTTTTCTCGGAGCGCCTTATATATGCTTCACACACATGCATATTAAACCTCATACAGATTTTTCTAAGAGTGCACTTCTGAAGACCCGGATTAAGAAAGCACAGCAGAAAAATTTCCGCGAACATCTCCACGACAAGAAGATGCACGGCATCTTCCACAGAAATGTGGAGGATAAGTTGATGTCGTATGAGCTAACGTTTGCTTTCCTTAAATCACCCGGATTGAAGTCAGGCACGTAGGATTCCATTTTGGCATGTCAAGCCGGTGTCATTTCCACTCTTAAACATACCGTCGCCACATTTTGAGCCAATACATTCCCGATGATAGCTACAGAGCGTGTCATGCACACCCCGAGCATCTAGGAAACATACTATATAGTTGTCCAACTCATGCGGGAACGACCTACATCGAAAGGCACAATGCGGCACTAAGAGTGCTTTATAACCATCTCTGTCACTCTTACGGCATTAACTCAAATACCGCTCCACTAAACGCTCCGAGGGAAATAGAGTAAATTGTCGAAAATGAGAAGTGCCGCATATACTGGAGAAAGAAAAGAAAGAGAGGTTTAAAGACCTTATAAGGGAATTTCGCCAGGAGCAGGTGCTAATCTGAAAAATTGCACGCGCTCTAAGCGAAATCGCGGTAAAATTTCAGCTGTAACCACGTCTCACGACCGTGAGATAGGTGGTTACAGTCTGCGATGAATTCAATACGCGTTTTATGTCCTGAGGACATAAAACGAACACCTTCTGCATCAGGCTATTAACCAGTGAAAGCTGGGCACCTCCAAGTGTCGATGATCAGAACGATTAGCTTAACAGAATATTTTGGGTATAACCGTCGCAACTCCCTTATAAGGTCTTTCTCCGGGTCCTGAAGCATCGCTCTTCCTCTATTGCATGCCTGACCGCGGTTGGTCTCAGTGTCGCCTCTCTTTCTCTGTTACCGGCTTGCTCTGGCCACAGTAGAGTTGGCGCCTTGTTTACATAGCCCCTTTTTTGGAGTTGTTCGGTATGGTTTCGCAGACGTTGACGTGAAAAGTTCGAGATTTCTGGGTGTTTCTCGCACCACAGAGCATACAGTCGTGCCATGTAACCTTTTTGTGCATTGGCCATACGGGTATCGTAGTACTCTAGCAAGTCTTCATTGAGTCGATCCTGTTGGCTGATATCTCTGACTCACTGATGCAGTAACTGCCAGTGAGTGTTAGACGTTTACCCGCAATCGCAGGGCAGTGACAAAGGATGTGAGTAGCTGTCTCATCATCCATTCCGCGCAGACGACAAAGGGGACTTTCCGCAAGCCCTATCTTATGTCTGTGATATCCGAGGTTCCCATGTCCTATAAACATGTCTGTTAGGACTTTGACCTCTTTTCTGCCGAGCTTGAGTATTTCCCTTGCTCGGTTAAAGTTAAGCTTTGAGCCCAAGAGTGTTTTGGCCTGTCTGCAACCAGAGACCAAATCCCACGCATTCTGATGTTCCTCAGTCAGCCAACTGTTAATTTATTCAGTGACTGACCTACTGGAAATACCTACAACTGGCGCGGGTCCAGCATATTTAGTGCCTCGAAGCACTCCCATATTAATAGCAATGTGGTCGTTGTTCCATTCAAGACCAATATAGCACCCCTGCTGTCTGAGCAGATTCGGATGTTTCTTTTGTTGACATACTCCTTTGCCTTGTAGGCGCCATGGAGTATGGCCATAATCTCAGATTGTAGAACTGTGGCGTAGGATCCCAAATCGATTATGAAGCCCATTCCATTCATTCTACTATATGCACCGGCTCCTGCATTCTCCTCGTTCCTGGAGCCATCTGTAAACCAGTTCTCTCAATCACTGGGCCGGTGTGCGTCGCCGTCAACCCATTCCTCCTTCGTGGATAGGCTAACTCAATACTTCTGGTCGAAGGGGTAGCCAGTGGCCATTTTGTCCCCGGGGCATGTTCAGGGTCGGCCTCCTCGCGATATCGACTGGGATCTTCACTGCTCTCGAGAGCCTTCTGTCATTTACCAAATTTAGTCTCCAGACCCCCTTGGAAGCCACGGCCTTGATGGTGAGATAGAGAGGCTCCATCCCTATTATTGCCCCCAGTGCCATCGTGGGTGACGACTTCGAGACACCAGTGATGCATATCAAAATCAGTCCCCTGATCCTTTCCAGTCGAGACTTCACAGTGGACAGCTCGACCTTGCTCTACCAGACCACCGCCGCATGGGTTAGCCTTGGGCGCAAGATCGCTGTGTAGATCCACACGAGTGTCTCCGGCTTCAAGCCCCAACTTTTCCCTATGGCTCTCCTACAGAGCCATAGAGTCGCTACTAGCTTCTTGCACTTGTTTTCCAGGTGCTCGGTCCGTAGCAGCTTCTTATCCAGACTTACTCCTGGGGATTTAGCTCGTTTTTTGATTTCCCGTTGTTGTCCTCCAAGTTTCAGTGTACTCGTGGTACCCCACTTATACCTTCTGGTAAAAACAACAGCGTCTGTCTTACTCGGATTGACTGATAGTTCAGCTTTCTTACACCATGAATCCACTATCATCAGTGCTTGCTGCATTACTCCGAAGAGCGCATCCAGATGCTGGCCGCGCGAGATAACTAGTATATTGTCCGCATAGCCCATGACCTGGTGACCCTGACTCGAGAGTAGATGAAGCAGTTCATCCACTACTAGGCACCACAGCAAGGGCGATAAAACTCCTCCCTACGGACATCCCGAGTCAACGGTTCCACATAAAGTGGTGTCCTTAGTCGTATTTAGATCCTGGTTGGCCAACATGTGGCACGTCCATTCCACGACTACAGTATACACACCATTTGTGATCATGGCCGCCCTGATCACCTCTCCAGAGGTGTTGTTAAAGGCTCCTTCGATGTCCATAAAGATTCCGATCGCGAGGCCTTTCCCCTTCAGTCGTCCTTCAATTAGGTTTACTGCTCCGCTTAGGGCCGTCTTCGTCGACACACAAGTCTTTTCACTGTTTTTATTAGGAAAGATGTTAGGGTAATTGGACAGAAATCCTTGCGTAATGTATAACCGATCCTACCTGCTTCCGCAATAAAGACTAGTCTCGTACCACTTCATGCCCTCTGTAAGAGGACTGGATATATGCCATCTGGGCCAGGAGATGTGTAATGGCTGAAGGACTTCAGGGCCCATCTGACCCTGGTAGGGGTGACAATCTCGTTGGCAAGCCGCCGTTTCGGGCCCAGTTGGGCCGCAGGCGACTTTGATTGCCTCTGAGGTGCCGCGCCACTTCTCCAAACCTTGAAAAGTCCGGGAAATTTGCATTGATCAGGTGAGCCGAGTTGTCCCCGTCCGACCCTGAGTAACTCCCGCTGGGCAATTTCAGAGTCTGTGTAAAAGTTGGTCCAGCTCTCTTGCTTTGCCTTACGTATTGCACCCCTGTATTCATCCGTCATCGTTGTGAATGAGGTCCATAGTTTCTTCGTTTTGCCATTATTGGCACGTCTGAACCTCTCTGTGGTTTGCCTGCGAAGCTCTTCGAGTTGTGCATTCCACCAGTGTGTTTCCCCAGACTTTCGGACTCTTGTAAGTCGACAATTACTTTGATAAGTAGCTTTGATGGTTTCCGTGAAAGTGTTGGCTGCCATCTCCAGGGTATCCACGTCTCGAATTGACCTGGGAACCTCTGCAAGTGCACATCTTAGCTCCGTGGAAAACTGATCCCAGTCCGTTCTTCTTGGATTTCTGACCCATGTGGGGCCAGCGGGTACAATGGATTCCAACACGAACACTATCTGTGAGTGATCTGAGAGAGTGGGTTCATCTGGGACACTCCACCTCTTGATGTTATCTCTAAAACAACTGGTACAGAGAGTGATGTCAATGACTTCCACCCTGACCGAGTTACGGAACGTCAGAGTGTTCCCCGTGTTAAGAATATCTAAATCAGTGGTGATCAGGTATTCCAGTAGGTCATTACCTCTTTAGTTGACGTCCATGCTGCCCCACAAAGTATGGTGGGAATTAGCATCGCATCCCAACAGTAGAAGAATACCTCTGACCCTGCAATATTCCACCATTGTACATACCTCCACTGGTGGGTTAGTATCGCTGTCATACGAAAAGTAAGCCAATCCCAGAACTAGCCTTCCTATTCCTCAGAGATCCGTGGATATCACCATCAGGTCTCTCGAACATAGCTCAAGCAGCGGGACAGCGTTAACTCCCTTCGTCAGTATGCAGGCCCTTGGTTTGGCCGCCTTGGGGTCCTTGTAACAAAAAACACCAGCCCCCCTGATCCCCTTATGATATCTCGAACTAACCAAAATTTGTGGATTAGGGAGATACCTGTGTGCCTCGCAGCCATGCCCCTCTGCAAGACTGCAGAGGCGCCTTTGCTGTGATGCAAGTTAATCTGAGTAATGGTGAGACCAGGAGGAGTCATTTAGGTCTGCTCCCAATCTTCCTGCGTCTAAACAGGCTCCTCCTGTCCCTGGCCGGCCACCCTGAAGTTGACCTGTCCAAAATGATAGAAGGCCTTGATGTAGAGGGCCGCAAGAGCCAACGTCTGGAACTCAGGAATCTGCACAACTAGGAGATGCTTGGTGCCTCCTGCTGTGTCCTCTTCCTGAGGCCTCTTATGCCTGACGTTTCGCCAAGACGCTGTCTTAAGTGAGGGGTTGAAACCATCCAGCCGATGGAGTTCCTCAGACGGTTGTTACGGTTTACCCGGAAACCACGCCGTAGCTCTCACCATCCTCTGGAGCAACTCAACCCGACCCACCTTAAGCGCTGCACCTTCCCACGGCTTTGTCTCGACCACTGCTTTGAGTAGCCAAGCTTTAGCCGCTAGGTCGGCTACCACAAATACGAAGACCCCTCCCCTGCAGAAGGAGGTCACGAATCTTGGCCATTGATCTGGGGACACTCTTTTGAGCGCCCTCCAGGTAGCCTCCCTGAAGAGCTCATACTGCTCCGTAGTGAGCACTGAGTCCGGGTAATTGCCATCGGCCACCACCATCGTCAGGGGGTTAGTCCTCTGAGCGGCCCTCAGTCCAGCTCCGGACGACTCTCTGTTCGTTGGTAGCTGCCGACGTTCCAGCTTCCGCAGCTGCTCTGCTAGCCTACTGCGCTTGCCTCTTCAATCTCCTTTTCAGGGAACCGTTGAGCCATTTCTTTTTGTTGGGGTACTGATTGGCCTCTCCCGTTACTATAGCCTCGTTCAGAGGGACCGTCAATCCCTCAGCTTCCAAGGGAGCTGGGGGCACAGCCGCCACCTGAATTTGGCTTGCCGGAGAGACAGATGGAGAAGAAAGGGTTATGTTAGACCCTTTAAGGCCCAACCCCTCTACCCCCTCCGCCAGCTCCCTTCCTCCTTCCTTCGATTTTTGGTTTGATTTTGCAGAGGTACGCTCATGGCTTAGGGGGGTGGTCACATTAAGTGGGACACTCAATGTGCAAATATCCGCTTGCAGACCACCATAACAAACGGAGGGCTGTTTTTTATTAGCAATGCGGGCCGCAGGTCATTCCTGTCCCGATTTCAAAGCTGCAAATCGGTCCGGGAGGGGCCTCGACCCTGGGATCCAGAAGAACCGTGTTAGCTAGGCTCTTTCACCCTTCTACCATACCCCAATCACGCATACCAGGAGAGCCCGTTTATAGGGATCCTTTTTCTCTCATCTAGGAGAGCCCGTTTATAGGAATCCACACGCTTAAGCCTCCCCACCAACTACAAGGTGTTACATCCCCTAGGGGATGATGACAAACTTTTAACTATATGTGACGTGCGCCGAAGAAAGGGGGCTTACTCTGAAAAGTGAGATTGTTCAGGGCGAGCGGTCGAAGTCGACCGGATAGATGCGACTTTTAGGAGAGAGGGAAGACTCACGAAATCTTCCCTCTCCACTTACTATACATTCTCACCCATATAGCGGCGCGGCTCACGGACGGGGTATAGATGAGACGCGTAGATTGCAGTGTTGAGTGGTGAGAGGTGTTTGACGGGATCTCGAGCTCTCGAGCGAAAGCCCGATTTCTCGGGTCTAAAAACTCAATTATTAGCAATAACAACGCTCGGAAATTTTTGTTTTTGGTTTCATTAAAAAGAGCAACTCGAAAACTATCGAAAGGTGTGAAAACCTCGATTTCGATTTTTTTAGAGTAAGCCCCCTTTCTTCGGCGCACGTCACATATATAAAAAAATCTACCTCGCACCGAACCACTTTAAAAATTTCGCGCCATACGAAATTACCAATCACAACCCAAACAGCTGACTGGATGGAGGCGTAACAACCCTGCCGAAAGCTGAGTGGCACCTGGATGAGGTGTCTTGAATGGTGACTCCGGGATACCGGACGACCTCTCAGAGTATGCAGCCTTATCCTTGCATGCGGGGCTGCACAAGGATGGACGAACCATTTTCCCTAGCTGCTCGTGGGAACAGCAATGATAAAAGCAAACGTAGTTGTAGTAAGTACGGTTCAAAACAATCGAACGCGCAGGACTCCCGACAATGGGTCGGACAACAATGTCGACTATCCTAGAGTTAAGGGAGCCAATCAAGATTAGTTCAATGGGATTGACCGACAGAATCTCATTACTTTTAAGTGGACCTACTGGAGTGCTATGATACCAGTATGGCCCCTGAACGAAAAGGTTATATCGCGCGATTGCATACGCTGTGGTGCGAGAAACACTCAGAGCTCTCGCATTTTTCGCATAAACGTCTGCGAAACCGTGCCGAGGAACTCCGGAAAAGGGGTTATATAAGCGGAGCGCCTACTCAACCGCAGCCAGAACAAGCCGGCAACAGAGAAATAGAAGCGACACTGAGACCAACCGTGAACAGGCATCCAATAGAGGAAGAGCGATCCTTCAGGACCGGGAGAAATATCAACATTCAGATTTCTTTCAAGCCCAAAGATCTGGCTGAACTGGATGAGGAGCATCTTGGAGTTTTTTCTGAAGAACCCGACCTCTGGACTATCAATTGTAGTGTGTATAATGTAGCGAGAGGTTTGGCAGATGCAAACCGTAACACAAAACCAACGGTTGATTATAAGACCAAAAGCCGAATGCACCAAATCAGCACAAAGATAGGATGGTCAAGGCAGTACGCGTCCCGCATTAATTGTGTGATTGACTACATAACATCTGGCAGGACTTTTACTGCCAATGTTTGACAGTTCGCGCGCGAACTGCGGATCTGTCATCACACACTCAACAAGTCAAGGCTACTGACCATCAGGCAGCATATTGTTGAGAGAATACGAGTACTATCAAACTCTAGGAGAAGTCTAGAGCGGAGAGAGAGGTGGGTCAGAGAAAATCAACAGTTTTTGTGAGACCCATCTCGACTCTTCCAAGACCCTCGAGTTACTTTTGTCCACCCGCCCACACCAGAGGAGGTCGAGGCATTTTGGAGAGAAGTCTACGAAGTCCAGGATCCACTGAAAGAACACTCAAAGAATATAAGTAGCTTCAAGGAACTGTGTAGTGCCCTGATAACACCTGAGGAGGAACGCCCACCTATCACTACCGAGGAGGTGAAAAACGTATTAAGAAGCATGAAGAACTATTCCGCTCCGGGACCAGATGGTCTCAAGACCTTGTTGTGGAAGAAGATTCCTTCAACCCACCAGCATCTGGCCCGCATTTTCACCTCATATCTAAAGTCGGAAGAGCCTTTTCCGGAGTGGTTGGTAGCAGGGCGCACAGTGCTCCTGCCGAAGACGGGCAACTTAGCTGACCCTAAAAATTACTGGCCAATAACTTGTATGAACATATTGTAGAAGATCTTCGCATCTATCCTGAATGGTAGGATTGTTCGAAAAGTTGGACCTATGTGGCGAGAGACGTACGTACAACGTGGTTCAAAGAAAGGCGTAGCAGGATGTCGGGAGAACCTGCTCATCGATAGATGTGTCTGTAAAGACGCAGCATTCTATCAGCCTTACCTATCGATGGCCTGGATTGATTACCGGAAAGCTTTTGATTCAACCTCCCATAGACTTATCATCTGTCTGTTGCAAAGCTTAAAGGTTCATCCACACATCGTGAGGTGCATAGAGAGATTAATGCGGCTTTGGAAAACCAGATTTACTATCTCATCTGGAAAATATCATGTGATAACTAACAGTGTCACCTTTCAGAGAGGTGTGTTTCAGGGCGACACCATGAGCCCTCTCCTCGTTTGCCTCACATTATTGCCAATATTTCTCCTTTTTTCATTTCTTCAATTTTTTTAATACACCGACCAATAGCTATAGCATTTTTCTGATTTCAAGTAAATGTATCATTATTGATTAAAAATGAAATTCGTCTTATTATCTGTAAGTGCATGCAGACTGCTAAATGGCACCTTGGGTTCAGGGAATTAGACAAAAGAAAGGACGACGCAGGTAGATTCGTCTATTTGGCGGCATTTGGCATTTTGCCTAGGCATTCGGCTAAATGCCTACGACCTACAACCTTCAGTTTACTGAGTTTATAAAAAAATCATAAGGACTTTGACCATTATGAAAATTTTCAGATTTCCGAAAGAATGTGATTTAAAAACATCCATCATACACCTGGAGGCATGTATCCCGGTAGAGTTGGTTTCCTGGGAATATGAGATCATCATCTTCGAGAGCATTAAGTTCATAAAAAAAATTATTGGGATAAATTACTTTAAGGATTGAAATTTTTTTGATTTTCCGAAGTAAACCTGCTTAAAATGTCGGATAGGAACCGATATAAACCAGACACGACCCTGATAGAAACCGGATAAGTCTTTTATACGAGTCTATCCGAGCTCTATATATGTAACATTATTTCCAATCCTGTATTTTAGTAAAGACCACAATGATCATCTATCCGGGATTTATGTGGAACACCGAATCAAAAATTCATTCCGTCGAAGTTCAAATGAAGCATCTATCCTGGACCTATCTGGGAGATCACCGTAGAAAAAGAAACAAGTCCTGCAGTTTATGTTTATCTGGGTTTATCCGGAACTTATTCCGGATAAGATCCGATAGAACCCGGATAAGGCCCTAATTGGAATAGGCTAGATCGTTTATAAGGGTATATCCGGGCTCTATCCGATTACTTGTTTTCTGTCTCGGAATCATTCTAGACTATCCGGGTTCTATCGGGAAAACGTAAAAAAATAATGTATTTTGAAAAAATTGACATTATTCTTCTATCCGAGTATATCCGGAGCTATCCGAGATTAGTCTGGGAATATTTTGTATATAAACTTACACAATACAGACGACAGCGAAACATTACAGGACAGAACAACCTCAAACCAAAACAGACGACATAGACTGTCGACAACAAGGGACAGGTCACGCAGACATTCTAGAATCCATACAAATAATGCAGATACGGATAGCGAACCTGAAAATAATCAAAATAACGAAACAATTCCAGCAACATTTTTTCCGTTCGGCATGATGCAAACGCCATTCTAAATCATGAGTAACTGGCCCATTCAATTCATAAACAATAAAGATGACAGTCCCGCGCATTTCTTGGACGAATTAAAAAGATTCAAAGGGGGATACAAAATAAACGACCGCAATATTATAGCAAATGTAGACGCACTAATGATTGAAGATTCAGAAGATTGGTGCGAAATAAATAAAAATTCTTGGAGATGTACATCGGATTTCACCGGAGACTTTAAAAACGCATATATCGAAAAGCCGAAAATAACTCAGGAAATAATAATGGTAAACAAAATTTCCAAAAATCGAATTACGGCAACAAAAATCGATTCACAGTTGTAACAAAGACCCACAGAATAGAGCAAGTCCTAACTCAGAGAAAAAACGGGAACTTAGAAAATCGTGAACGAGAATACGACTGATTTAAATTGTTATCATTGTGGGTTATCGGGCCATTTCAAAAGAGAATGCCCATATATCTAATACAACCAGGGAAACTGGAGGGTCGGGTATTAGGACCAAAAATATTAAAACCTAATACCGGAACGCCAGAATCTCTAAATTCAGATTAAGATAAAATAACGGAGACACATTTCTATTTAATGAGAAAATTCAAAAATAATTTATTTCGTATTTTGGTAGATACAGGGGCCACACACTCGTACTCTGACAAGGAATTACTGGAAAAAATCCAGAACTCCAAATATTCAATGCTTTACCCCTCTAAATAATTGATAAGGAAAACGAAACTAAACCTAACATCAAAGTCAAAGAAAGTAAGGAAAGGAAAAATGTAAATATTAGGGATAAACCCTTAACTAAAAAAGAAGAAAATAGTAATTCAGATAGGGAACCGAAATTCGGAGGTAGCATTAACCTCAGAAGTACAATAGAGCTTAATAAAAGTAACCGAACTGTAAAAAATAGCGAAATTATCTTAGTACCTCCCTACTGAAAATTTGCACGTGGATTTACACGTGCATTTCTAGGTGTCAATTTTGGAAAATCCACGTGGATTTACAAGTATATTTCCACGTGTATTTTGAGGTACTGTCCCAATTTCTCTCAAATGCGATTTTTCACGGAAATTTACAGGTGCTATTTTATGTGTAAAATATATTTGCCGAATTTATATCAAGTGACACATTACACGAAGGTTTACACGTGCATTTCCGCGTGAAAAATATATTGGCCGACTTTCAACCAAGTGACATTTTACACCTGTAGTTTCGCGTGGATTTACACGTGCATTTCCAGGTTTAAAATGTCGCTTGACCAATTTAGGCAATCTATTATTCTCGTGGAAATGCACGTGTGACATGTTACTTGGTTGAAATTTGCCCAATATATTTTTCACCTGGAAATGCACGTGTAAACCTTCGTGTAATGTATAACTTGATATAAATTCGGTAAATGTGACTGTCCGCGAAGAAAGGGACCTAATGCGGAAAAAATAGATTTTCATTTTCTTACGCCAATCGATAGTTTCTGAGTTACTCTTTCATTTCCAATAATCAGAAATTGTTTAAGTTGGTTACTTTTTTTGTTATTAAGCTACAAACATAGGCATGATAAGCGTACGCGGATACTGAACGACAGGCCTACGAAAGCCAACCCCACCACTTACCACATAGCTGTACGCGACGTGTCCGTGAGCTACACTGGCTCGTGCCTAAAAGTGTATGGTAAGTTGAAGGAGTGCTTTTCGTAGACGCATCCCCACTACTCAAATGCTGGCTTGCGGACTCTCCTACGATCGCCCGTCCTTTAAAATTCAGCTTTGACGCATTAGGTCCCTTTCTTCGCGGACGGTCACAAATATATTTTACACGTGGAATTGCACGTGTAAATTTTCGTGAAAAATCGCACTTGAGAGAAATTGGAACAGTACCTCAAAATGCACGTGGAAATATACCTGTAAATCCACTTGATTTTCCAAAATTGACACCTAGAGATGCACGTATAAATCCACGTGCAAATTTTCAGTAGGGCCTACCAATCCTAACCAATCCCAACAAATAAAAAACGCCCAAATCCCTGTAACAAATCCTACGAAAGATATCCCAAGCTTAATAAACATCCCAACGAGCAACCAATTCCAGCCACTAGAGAGCATCCCCACCCCCGACACTAGCGACGAGACAAGCACACAGGTCTCATGTAGAAGAAGTAAACCTAAGATTAGGAGTAATAAGAAAAATAATTCGGGAAAAATTTTGTATAATAAAAAATATGAGGGAAAATATAAGGACAGCGACAGAAACCTTTGGAATAATAAAAAAGTTACTGATCAAAATGAAATAGGAAAGGAATCTCAAAAAGCAAATGAGATCAGGGAAACCGAAAATAAAAATCAATGGATTAATTTTAAAAGTAAAACAATAAGATTGCATGATATTTCGGATAATTTAGGAAAAATTGACGAACAAAATAATAGTTCGGCAGAAATTTGCGAAGATATTGTTGAGCTTAACGAAAGCGAACAATCTAAATTAGAAAAGCTTCTCGAAAATAAAATTAAAATACACCAGGGAAAAGAACACAGGGCGATTCATTTAAGGAAACATAAAATCGACGTCCAAGGCCACGATCCCATTAAACAGCGATATTAACACGTGAGAGGTGGCGACTGATAGGGCAACTGGGGACGAAGAGGGAGAATACACATATGTAAGTAAGGTGGGGGTGTCGGTGATAGACTATGTAGTCATGAATATGCAAGGGTTGGAGGAAAAATTCGCAGTAGAAGGGAGGGTAGATTCAGACCATCAGCCATTAGGGTTGTGGATAAGGGGTGAGAGCGGCGGAAGGCAAGGGGAAAGAAGGGTCGACGGGCGAGAGGGTGAGCTGGACGAGGGAGGCGATAGAGAGGTATAAGGAGCAGTTAGGGGAGTTACGCTTTGACGGGGAGTCGGTGGAAGAGATATGGGAGGATTTAAGAGAGAAAGTGAAAGGTTGCCTGCAAAAGAAGGTATTAAAAAAGAAGAAGAAAGGACTGGTGAAGTCGTGGTGGGATAGGGAGTTTAAAAAGATGAAAAGGAAGGTGAGGATTACGTAGAAATGAGGAAGGAGTTTAGATTTATGTGTAAGAAGAAAGAACAGGAAGAGGAGAAAGATCTCGAAGAGGAGTCAGGAAATGTTAAGACAGAGGTGGATGTCCGGAAGATAATAAATAGGCTTAGAAAGCGTAGAGTGGGGATAAGCGAGAAGATAGGGAGTGAGTAGTGGAGGGAGTTTTCTAAAGAATCATTTCAGGGCTCAGATTCAAGGAAGAGGGATGGTGGGAGTAGAAGAACGCGCTAGGCAGAGATTGAGGAGTTGGATGATGAGGAGATAGAGAAACAGATAAGGAAGTTAAAAAGGTCAAAAGCAGCAGGGGTGGATGGGGTGGAGAACGAAGCATGGCTATTTAGTACACAAGAGGTTAGGGAGAGGTTGAAGGTGGTAGTGAAGAAAGTATGGAGGGGGAGGGGTTTCCAGGAGGGTGGAGAGAAGGGTTAATAGTACCACTGTATAAGAAAGGAGACATAAATAGACAGGAAAATTATATAGGGATTACGCTAATCAACACGGTGTATAAAGTATACGCGATGGTGGCGGCGGAGAGGCTGAGGAAGGATGTCGAGGGGAAAGGAATATTGCCGGAGACGCAGGCGAACTTTAGGGCGGGTAGGAGTGCTATCAACAATATCTACGTTCTGCAGCACGTGGTGGATAGAGAATTAGCGAAGAAGGGGTCGAGATTGTACGCATTTTTCGTGGATCTCAAAGGTGCGTTTCCTTCGGTGGATAGGGGAAAGTTGTAGGAGGTGATGGAGGATAGAGGAGTGGAGAGAGGCCTGATCGAGAGGATAAGGGAGATATATGAAGAGACCAAATATAAAGTAAGAGGGGGGAGGGGATTCCGGAGGGATTCTGGATGGATAAAGAATTAAGTCAAGGGTGTCCGCTTAGCCCAATGCTTTTTGCGATTTTAATTGCGGATATGGAAAGTAAGTTGGAGGCCGGAGTGTTAGGAGTCAGGATAGGAGGGGTTAGAATTTGGTCACTAGCGTATGCAGATGACACAGTGTTGCTGGCTAGAAGTGAGTAGGCCTTAAAGGAGATGATGAAGAGGTTGAGAAGATACTTGGATAAGAGCAGGCTAGAGCTGAGTGCGGAAAATTCGTAGGTTATAGTGTTCAGAAAAGGAGGTGGGAGTAATAAGGGAGGTGAGTGGCAGTGGAAGGGAGTGTCGGTGCAGGAGGTGAATGAGTTTGTGTACCTGGGCTTCGTGTTTCGGAGGCATGGGGGAGTGAATGGTCACATAAAAGAGAGAGTGAGAAGGGCAAATGTGGTGATGAGGCAGGTGTGGGAGTTGGGAAAGAAGTTATACGCAGATGATTTTGAAAGGAGAATGAAATTGTTTGACTCACTAGTGATGAGCGTGCTATTGTACGGAGTAGAGGTATGGGGGTGGAAGGGAAGTGAAGAGGTAAATAGGATACAGGAGAGGTATGTAAAGTGGACATTGGGGCTGGCAAGGAACACGCCTAATTATATTGTCAGGCGGGAGACGGGGAGAACGAGCGTATGAATTCTAGCGGGGAGTCGGGCGTGTAAATATGAGGAGAAATTTATGGAAGAGGGGGGAAATAAGCTGGTTAGGGAGTGTTGGTGGGAGAAGGAGAACAGGAGAGGGGGTGGGGGGATGGAGGATGAAAGGGAAAGGTATTTTAGAACGAATGGACTACAGATGGAGGAAGTGAGAAGGATGCACGAGGAAGGAAGGAAGGTATATGAGTTGGTTAGGAAAAACGGCATGGAGAGTGAGAAGACAGCATGGGAAGAGAGAATAAGAGAATTAAGGTTTAACGGGAACTACGTGTGGATTAATCCAACGCCGAGAGCGCAATATTTGTGTGGGAAAGGAGAGGAACGAAGTCAGGATCTTATAGCGAGGATGAGATGTGGGTGCATGGAGTACTTAATAGGTTCTGGCTCTCTAGGGAAAAGAGGATGTGTGAGCTGTGTGGCAAGGGGTATGCAAAAGTGGAGCACTTGTTGGAGTAGTGCGTAGAGGTGGACAGGAGTGAAATGAGCATGGAGGTATTGATGCATGAAAGGGGAGACAAAAGGGCAGTGGCATGGGTGAAGGGAGTGTTGGATAAGATGGAGAAGAAGAAAAGGAAGGAGGAAGAGGAATGCAGAAGGAAAGATTGTAAACAGGAGAGGAAGTAGATATAAGTAGTAGGTAAATATTGTAAATAGTAGATAAGCATTAGGTAGTAGACGCGGAAGCGAGAGAGTAAGACCAAGCAAGCGAGGCGAAACGAGGAAGGCAAGACAAGAGCGTGTGACCCTAGAGATAAGCTATTGAAGGATGTTAGTTTTAAGGCTTAGTTTAAGGAAAATTATGTAAAAAAGAGAAAGTGTAAGAAAGTCAATTTCTTAAGGCCAGCAGGCTGAAGAACAAACGTTTATACTACTATTATTAGAACAGGATATAATAGAACCCTCCTGTTCTGATTAGTCTAACCCGACAGTTATTATAAAACAAAAACAGGGAAAGACTATAGATTCTGTTTAGATTTCAGAAAGGTTAATAATATTACGAAAAAATACCTCTACCCAATTCCACGAATGACAGAAATACTGGGCACACTAATATCAGCAAAATTCATCTCAAAAATTGATTTAAAGTTAGCTGATTTACAAATACCTCTAGAAGAAAACTCAAACCCAATAACAGCATTCACCGTCCCTGGAAAAGGCATCTACCAATTTAAAAGGATACCATTTTCCTTTATTTTTTGAAATTTCAATATTAACGTGCCACCGAGCACTGAAGCCTTTCATCGAAAGTTGCGAAATTTTTCAGAGATTGAATAGGGGTGTCT
>CAKNWT010223124.1:0-20234 GCA_932066315.1 Andricus coriarius
GTTACTTATTTTATGAAAAGGTTACTTTCGGTTACATTTTTGCCCGAAATAACGAAATGAATTAATTCATTAATCTTATCATTTAAAAACTTGCGAAAAATTTAAAATTTTCCAGTAAACTTGACACTTTAGAGTCGGGAAAATTAGAGAATAACAATAAAATTGTATGTAAAATGTATAAAAAGGGCTATCAATTGAATTATTATGAATCCTGATAAAAATTGCAATTTATATAAAATTGCTGGTTTTTAATTAAACATTTAAATACTTTTTGTACAAATAACGAACTATGTATTATATTTTCCGATAAGAATTTATCTTCTTTGGTTGAAATTTGGTTAAAAGTTGAACAATTTTTGTTAAAATTATATTTTTTGTTGAAGATTCATCATTTTCGTTGAAAATCCATCTTTTTTGGCAGAAAATTACTCTTCTTGATTGAAAATTACCCTTTTGTTTAAAAATACATAATTTTATTTGAAAACTCATCTTTTTGGTTACAAATCTACTTATTTTGGTGAAAATTCGTCTTTTTCGGTTGAACATTCCCCTGTTTTTGTAGGAAATTCAACTATTTGGTTGAGAGATAACTTTTTTGTCAAATATCCATATTTACGGATTGAAAATTCAACTGTTTTGTAAAAGTTGATCTTTTTGGCTTAAAAACTTAACAATTTGGTTGAAAAATAAACTATTTTGTTGAAAAATCGTCTCTTCTGAATGAATTCTACTGTTTTTTATATTAAATTAAAATATTTTTTGGTTATTATATCAACTATTACATTTTTCGTTAAAAATTCATCTTTTATAGTCAGAAAAATTCAACCATTTTGTTAATAGATGAACTACTTTCTTGAATATATATTTTTTTGTTTAAGATTCATCATTTTAGTGGAAATTTCGTCATTTTTGGTAAAAAATCTTTCTTTTTGGTTACTTTTTTGCCAAATTATTGTTACTTTTCGGTTACTTTTTTTAGAGATGTATGGTTACGGTTTTATTATTTTATAAAGCTTGATCAGTTTCGAGCCCTGTACATGTCCAGGTTTAACAATAAAATCCTTTTCGTCACGCTTAATTGCTTGTTACCATAATTCAACCTCATTTTTTGGGACTGAGAAAAACACTTTTTTACTCCGTTTGAGCGGGTTGAGTCGTACCCTGATCGACAGTTCGGAGCTATACATCAATGCCCCCCATTTTCATAACACATTTTTCCGCAAATGAATAAAATACGGCAAATAGACTATAAAGTTCTGACATGTGACGAGTTTTTACATGCAAAATAATAATAGGCAACGGGCAGACCGGGCGCCGCAGAGGTGGCGCCAATGTTTCACGACTCGCCGCTCTTCACAAAACTGACACGCGCCTCTAATGCAAAAATCGTGTCACCCCCCTGCTATAATGACAACTTTGGGGATTTTAAGAGAAAAAGCCGAAAAATTATTAACTTGACCTCATATGCTTTCTTAATATATAAAAACTTTATAAAACCTTCAATGTCTTAAAATATTTATCTCAACATTACAAAATTTAGTATTTACAATTTTATTTTAATTGTCAAATAATTGTAATTAAAAATTAATTGTGAATAATTGTAAAATAAATGTAAAAAAATTTATTTTATAAAGAAATACCTCATGATTTTTAAAGAACAAAACAATGTTAATACCTTTTATAAATATTCCTAAATTTTACTTGAATACGATACACATTGATTTTTATTTAAAAAATTATTGTAAATAATTGGTGATTTTTTAAATTATACGACATTTTTGTAGCAGGTTTGACCTAGGCGAAAGGAATAGATTTCAGGAAAGAAATTATAAAAATATCTCTGTGTTTGGTTGATTATTATATTTTTTGTTGAAATTTTTATTTGACATATCTGAAACATTGAAAAATTTTGTGAAATTGTGTCATGAATCCTATATGAAAATTATCTTTATTTAAGCTTAAAATAAGCAAAAAAAAATTAAAAAAATTAAGTTATTCGAAATTTTTATTTAGTATACAAAAATATTTTTCAACGACAAAAAAAACGTTTTCTACATAATAGTTTCATTTTCAGGTACAAAGGTTAATTCGCAACGAAAAATGTGATTATTGCTATTTCAATAACAAAATTTTATTTTTAATAAAAAACGGTTGAATTTAACTTTTAAAAAATGAATTTTCAACAAAATAAATTTTCAAGTAAAAACGAGTTTTAGTCAAGAAAAAAGGAAAATTACAACCAAATTATAATTTAAGGCAAAAAATAATTTTCAATACAAAATAAAAATTTCGATTATTTTTAAGGTTATAGGTATAAATATAAGTTTCCTAAGATTCTTAAAAAAATTTTTGAATATTTTTGAATATTTCTGTTTGTCAATTAAACTTCCAACAAAAAATATAAGTTTTAACAAAACAGTTGAATTTTGAACCAAGAAAGATGAATTTTTAACCAAAAAAGCTGAATATTCAACGAAAAATGTAATAATTGCTATTTCAATGAAAAAATTCTAATTTTTAATTAAAAACAGTTGAAATCAACTTTCAAAGCATGAAATTTCAAACAAATAAATTTTCAAATCAAAACATTTTTAATGAAGAAAAAAGGAAAATTTCAAGAAAATTATAATGTAAGGTGAAAAATATTTTTGTATACAAAATAAAAATGTCGAATAACTGTTAATTTTTTAATAATAATATAAATAAATATAATATAATATAATAAATATAAATATGTTCATTATTTATTAAAATACTATAAAGACTTACCTTTAACATTGTTTTGTTCTTTAAAAATCATGAGGTATTTCTTTATCAAATACATTGTTTTACATTTATTTTACAATTATTCAAAATTAATTTTCAATTAAAATTATTTCACAATTATAATAAAATTGTAAATACTAAATTTTGTAATGTTGAGACAAATATTTTACGACATTAAGGTTTTATAAAGTTTTTATATATTAAGAAAGCATATGAGGTCAAGTTAATAATTTATCGGCTTTTTCTCTTAAAATCCTTAAAGTTGTGATTATAGTCTAAAATAGCATGAAAAGAAAGGTAATTATCAGAGGTAAGCATACAGTAAAAATGTTGATTTATTCAATAAATTAAAAATAATAATTATTATTTATTATGATTTTAACCTTACAACATTTAAAATCGATTGAAAAATAAAACATAAATAATGAAAAATGAAACTGTATTCCCTGTAGAATCAGATAGTTCAAAACATTCCATAAGAATTCCTGAAAGACATAATCAAGTAAAATATACTCAAAAATACTTATTCGTAGGGTAATGGAAATTACAGAAGAAAAGATATGGGAAGTCCTAAGTGGATTTATGCCAGGAAGATCATGTACAGATCAGATATTTAGCTTAAGACAGATCATAGAAAAAAGCTTAAGAGTAGGAAAGGAAATTTTCTGTGCATTTGTTGACCTAGAAAAAGCATTTGACAAGGTAAGTAAGAAATAAACTTTGGGAAGTCCTTAAAGAGTACGGAGTCCATGGATGGCTCCTACAAGCAATACAAACAATATATGCAGGCAGTAAAGCGACTGGTTCGATATTATGCAGGGTGTTAGACGAGGATGCGTTATGTCCTCATGATTATTTATCATTTTTATGGACAAGTGCCTAAGAATGGCCCTCTTCGACGAAGAAGGTGTAGATGTCGAAACGGTGAAGGTGCGTGGTTTGGCTTTCGCAGATGACAAGATTGTTATGGCAGAGTCAATCGAAGACTTGCAAAGAATGTTGAACAAAAAACAATAGATGGGGAGATAGATAGGCGCATTAATGAGGGTAAGAAGGTTATCGGTAGAGCAGGGTCCATTCTCAGAAATAAAAACAAATCTGTACTATATGGTAGCGAGATGGACATGTCAAGAAAAGGACAAGAGTAAAATTAACGGGATTGCACAGTGGGCCAGGGGACCGCAAAAGTGGCAAAAATTCGATTATACGTTGAATTTGTCTGAAACTTGGTATAAGGGGGTTTTCGGGGTCGCTCATTTCAAATTTGACGTCAAAAATTATAAATTCAAAATGGCGAATTCAATATGGCGGATAAAGTTTCAAAATTCTTACATATTTGTCTGAAACTTGGTATAAGGGGGTTTTTGGGATCGCTGATTTCGAATTTGACGTCAAAAATACAAATTTAAAATTGCGGATCCAATATGGCGGATAAAGTTACAAAATTCTAACATATTTATTTGAAATATGGAAAAAGGGAGTTTTTGGGATCGCTGATTTGAAATTTGACGTCAAAAATTAAAAATTTCAAATGCCGGATCCAATATGGCGACCAAAATTGCAAAATTTTATATATTCATCTGAAATTTAGTATAAGGGTTTTTTTTGTGTCGCTGATATCCAATTTGAAGTAAAAAAATTAGAAAAAAAATGTTTTTAAAATACAAAATGGGATATCAAAAGGCCTGCAACCTTCCCGCGATAGACCCTGGGAACTGCAATCACATTGACATTTGTAGGATAATGACAGGCATATTGATAAAATAATAAACGAATTCATTGATGTACAAATCATGTTTCAAGTCAAATTCGAAATCAGCAACACCAAAACCACCCTTTTACGCAGTTTCAGACAAATATATGAAATTTTGGTCGCCATATTGGATCCGCCATTTTGAATTTGTAATTTTTCACGTCAAATGCGACATCAGCCATCCCAAAAACCCCCTTGTACCAAATTTAAGACAAATATGTCAAAAAAAGTTTAATTTTGTCCGCCATTTTGAATTTGTAATTTTTGACGTCAAATTCGAAATCAGCGACCCCGAAACCCGCTTTATACTAAGTTTCAGACAAACTTAATGTAAAATCGAGTTTTGGCCACTTTGGGTTGTTCCTGGCCCACTGTGCGCGGATTCGTTTATAAAGCGATTTTTCTTCTTAAATGTGAAAACGGGCAAAACGGGGCAACTTTTTCTTGAAGGGCACATCTTATGGAGTAATTTGACGTCAATTAAACTTTGATCCGAACGGGAACGCCGGGATCGATGAATCGGAAGTGTACGCAAGAATGAAAAAAGGTAATATTTGTTCGCGGAATGTTTAACGTAAATATTAATAAATATTTTTTTAAGGTTATCAATTTTTTTCTGATTTTTGTATGTATACTGCTGAGAAAACAATAAAGAAAAAATTAAAATATACATGGAGTATGAAATAAAGTTTATTGTTTTGAATATCGAACTGCAACTAAAATTTTGAAGTTTTTGTTAACAATTGTTGTTACCAACAACGTAATTCCTAACCAAATGTTACAAAACTTTGGTAAAGCCTGCTTCGATATACCCTTATGAATGTCCTATGTTCACTTTTCCCGCATACAGAACTTGATTTTATGCCACTTTTACCGGTTTATTGGCATGAAACCTCTGCGCACAATATGCGGGAAAACACTGATGGATAAAGCCCGAAACGAGATAATCCTCCAAGAATGTGGTACAGGGGAGACACTAGTTGATATATGGGAAAGAAATCACTTAAGGCGGTTCGGACATCTTGAAAGAATGAAAGATGAACGACTGACCAAACAGGTGTATAAAGGTAAAGTAAATGGCAGAATACCCAGAGGTAGACCGCCGAAAGAATGGATAGTCTGTGAATAAGACATTCATCCGAAGAGACATAAGAAGCCATAAAAACAGGTGAGGTTGCATAAAGAAATGCATGGATGTAAAGGAAGCTAGTGCAGTATGCCAGGACAAAAAAGTTCGGCGACAGATAGTTTATCAAAATATTTTGAACAATTTTGTGAGGCTCTCCACGTGGGGTGATCGCTAAAGAGATTGATAAGCAACCTGGGTCGGAGTAGTGTTGCGGAGTGAACGTGTTATTTTAATAAATAACACGAGCACTCTAGATCAATCTAAAATATCTATACCTTACACCTATATACCTATCTACCCTATACCTATATACCCATCCACACACAACTACTTTCCAACCGAGCAATTCACGCCTACCCCGAAAGGGAAACGGCTTAATGGTATAATAATAATTAAATATTACAAGACTTCATCACATGTATTTGATGTCTTGCCTTTAGGTGTTAATTTTTGAAACCAAAAAACAACCCAAACCTCCTAATAGCCAACGAAACCGAATCGTGAAGTCGGACGAGCTCGGCCCGGGCCTCGGGTTCGTGCTCGTGCATTTTCGGCTTTACACGAGGCTGACCGAGTTGGCCGTTGAGGAGAGGAACCGACCACGTGATGTAAAGCAAAGGAGCAAAGGAGCAAAGTGGGGAAACCTTCCCCCTTCATTCTTGGCTCGTTTTTCCTCTTGCCTTTTCTTATGTCGTTTTTGCTCTCGCGTGTTTTTACTTCGCTTCTGCGTACGTTTATTTTTTCGTTCGCTTTTGCTCTTAGCGTTTCAATTGTCCTGCCATACAAAATTCCTTTGAGGCCGCATGGACTGATTTTATAATTATAATGCTAGCGTCATTTTTAGTAAAAATTATTGGTAGCACCTTGAAACTTTTTGGTTCCATACAGTATACAATATACTCCATGCTCCAACTACTATGCCCGCCGTATTTCGGTGCACCCAGCCACCCTTTCCTGTTTACCTGTGCTCGCCGAAAATATTTGTTCTACGCGTACCGAATTTTGGTGAACCTAGACACGGCCTTATTCTTACCTTTGCTGGTGTTTTTGCAGTGTCCTTTGAGTCTAAATCATCATAATTGCCGTATCCTTCATAGTCGGCGCCATCCTCCAAGTAATCCTCATCAGCTACATTTTTTTCTTTAAGGTTGTTAATATAGTCGTCTGGAATTGAAACAAAAAACAAAACTTTATTTAATTTATAAATTCAAAATTGAGCCGCTGGATGTAAAAAGGAGAAACCGATTTTAGACTTATTTCCGACGTCGGGGGGGGGGGGGGGGGGCCCCCCCTCCTGGCCACTTGGGTTTGAGCGACGTTCAGAAGTCCCCACTCTCGCGAAATGATTCTACGTATATCTACTGTTTGCATCCGGCGCCTTAATTATCGGAACATAGAAGTAAAACGTTCTAACTATTATTTATATAAAAACATTTAATATTTCAATATATAAACAAGAACGAATTTTATTTCAATTCAAACCTTTGGTCTAACCGTACCTAAAGCACCTAATGAAAGTATTCACGAATTGATGATTCCTCAAATTACAAATAATAGTCAAGTAAATCAAAAATAATAGAAAATGTAACTAAAATTTGTTGCCGTTGTTTTAGAAAAACATAAACTACAATTAGACATAATCTTTTCCTCCGAAAACAAAATATTTTAAGCCCATTTTTGTTGGAATCTGAAAAATCAAACATCCCAGAATATTATAAAAAATTTTTGCTCAATACATCTAATTTAACTTTTAATTTATAATTAATTAAACGTCAAAAAGTGAGGATGACCCAGTAATTGTGATACACAACATTTCAAAGTACAAGTCATAGTGAATGGCTGTCCTAGTTTTTGTGAAACATCACTGATAAAAATGGATTATACGAACTGGATAATAGAATTAAAGAATAATACACAGTATAGAAAAGTATATTAGCGCGTATAATCTATAATATTTTTCTAATATATGAAGATGTTAACAAATATAATCTCTAGATGTTAAATTCTTATAATCTTCAGGCATTAAAATGTAACATCTCAGATTTCAAAATATGCAGGCGTCTGTGTAGTCTCAGACGATATGTCGCATGGTGGCGCTTGTCATATGCATGCGTTTCCATTGAAAAAAGTGATAATTAAGTTATCAAATGATTATTAGTGCTAAATCACATATGATTTAGATTTATAAAATGGGTAAGTTTATTTTTCTTTTCATTACATATCACTGCCACTTGTACAAGTACAGAAACTTAGCCTCCTTTACTTTGGTGTTTGTAGCCGTATGATAATAGCCACTTTCCTGCTTATTGTGTTTTTAAAAAATTGAAATGTGTTTCCAATTCTACTTCCGAAATCCTCTACACAAATTTTGTATAGGTTTATAAATACGCTTGCACAAATTATTATATATATTTGAGGTTATCTAATGGACCAGGATTCTAATATTGATATTAGATTTGAAAATCTTGGATTATACATTTTATTATCTCAGATTTTAAAGTTTTATAATTCAAGATTTTATGCTGTAATATCTATTTCTTATTATCTATAGATTATAGTTCTAATAACCTGGATCGAGATTATATCCGGTAACATATTTTTAATTACCGGGTATAATCCATTTTTCTCAGTGAGGTTACATCATTTTTAAATTAATTTTAAGTGATATAAACCCGTGTGGAAATAGCCCGAGCTAGCCCTGGCACAACAAATTTGCTGGTCGGGGGCTGGCCGGGCTATGCTTGTTTTTTAAGAGCCTAGCCGTGCGCTGGTCGAAGACTGGCTAGGCAAATGTTTTGTTAAAACCACAGTCGGGGGCTAGCCGGGCTCTGGTCGGGCAAATCTTATGATCAAATGCTCAGATGGTAGCAGGCCGGGCGCTGATAGGACAAATGTTATGAATAAATGCTTAGCCGGATGTTGGTAGCAAAGGAACACATTCTTTAAAGTCAGCGCTTTTAATTGTTGATTACAGTAAAGAACACTAAGTGTAAAAAGTATAACCCAACAGCAATTTTGGGAGCATAATTCAATTATCAAAACCTGTTTCTAACTTGATTCTTCTTTCTGATTTTATTAAGAAATGGACAAGTATACAAATCTCGAATTGTGATAACTGTATAGAAAACATTTTTAAATAGGGATGATAATGAAAATTATAGATCAATGATAGCAAAAAATATTATACAGATACTAAATCTATAATCGTTTAAACTTTTTAAAACAAACAATAAAAGATTTTATATAATATAATACATAATATATAATATTACTATTAAAAGAACTTTCATATACTACAGAATAAAATAAAACCCTATTTCCAGTCAAAAAGTCTATGTTGGTGGTATTGAAAAGTAAAGTAACATTAGATGTGATGAAGAGCAGACGACTAAAGTCTCGAAACAGCGAGATTTTTGGCGTGATTTTAAAATTACAAATTTCAGAACTTCTAAAAAAATATGACTGAAATAAATATATTAATTTCAGTCACATTGATTAAGTATATATTCCCAAAACTTTAATAATGGTAATTTGAAAATCCCGCCGGAAATCTCGCAGTTTCGATACATTTGTCGTCTGCTCTTGCCTCTTTATCACGTTTAATGCTACTTTTATTTTTCGATTCCATTAACGTAGACTTTTTGGCTGGAAATTAAATTAAAATTGGAAGATTTTTATTGAAATGCATTTCAAAAAGTCAAAAGAAAAGGTGGCGCCGGATCACGTGATCGAAGTCAAATTCTTTCGACCGGCATCATAATTATGTACATTGCGATCACGTTACATTCTTCACGTCTCACAGTGGGCCAGGAGACCGGTAAAAGTGGCATAAAATCAACTTCTGTATCCGGGAAAAGTGAACATAGGACATTCATAAGGGTATATCGAAGCAGGGTTTACCAAAGTTTTGTAACATTTGCTTAGGAATTACGTTGTTGGTAACAACAATTGTCAACAAAAACTTCAAAATTTTAGTTGCAGTTCGATATTCAAAGCAATAAATTTTATTTCATACTCCATGTATATTTCAATTTTTTCTTTATTGTTTTTTCAGCAGTATACATAGAAACAACAGAAAAAATTGATAACCTTAAAAAAATATTTATTAATATTTACGTTAAACATTCCGCGAACAAATATGACCTTTTTCATTCTTGCGTACACTTCCGATTCATCGTTCCCCGGCGTTCCCCTTCGGATCAAAGTTCAATTGACGTTAACTTACTCCTTAAGATGTGCCATTCAAGAAAAAGTTGCCCCGTTTTGCCCGTTTTCACATTGAAGAAGAAAAATCGCTTTATAAACAAATCCGCGCACAGTGTGCCAGGAACAACCTAAAGTGGCCAAAACTCGATTTTACATTAAGTTTGTCTGAAACTTAGTATAAAGGGGCTTTCGGGGTCGCTGATTTCGAATTTGACGTCAAAAATTACAAACTCAAAATGGCGGACAAAATTAAAATTTTTTGACATATTTGTCTTAAATTTGGTACACGGGGGTTTTTGGGATGGCTGATGTCGCATTTGACGTGAAAAATTACAAATTCAAAATGGCGGATCCAATATGGCGACCAAAATTTCATATATTTGTCTGCAACTGGGTAAAAGGGGGGTTTTTGATGTTGCTGATTTCGAATTTGACTTAAAACATGATTTGTACATCAATGAATTGGTTTATTATTTTATCAATACGCCTATCATTATCCTGCAAATGTCAATGTGATTGCAGTTCCCAGGGTCTATCGCGGGAAGGTTGCAGGCCTTTAGAGATCCCATTTTGTATTTTAAAAACATTTTTTTCTAATTTTTGACTTCAAATTCGATATCAGCGACACGAAAAAACCCCTTATACTAAATTGCAGATTAATATATATAACATTTTGCAATTTTGGTCGCCATATTGGATCCGGCATTTGAAATTTTTAATTTTTGACGTCAAATTTGAAATCAGCGATCCCAAAAACTCCCTTATACCATATTTCAAACAAATATGTTAGAATTTTGTAACTTTATCCGCCATATTGGATCCGCAATTTTAAATTTGTATTTTTGACGTCAAATTCGAAATCAGCGACCCCAAAAACCCCCTTATACCAAGTTTCAGACAAATATGTAAGAATTTTGAAACTTTATCCGCCATATTGAATTCGCCATTTTGAATTTGTAATTTTTGACGAAAAATTTGAAAACAGCGACCCCAAAAAGTCCCTTGTACCATATTTCAGACAAATGTTAGAATTTTGTAGCTTTATCCGCCGTATTGGATTCGCCATTTTTAATTTGTAATTTTTGACGTCAAATTTGAAATCAGCGACCCCGAAAACCTCCTTATACCAAGTTTCAGACAAATTCAACGTAAAATCGAATTTTTGCCACTTTTACGGGTCCCCTGGCCCACTGTGCGTCTGTTTCGTTTATTTTGATTCATAAAAGTAATTGTCAACCTTAAGAATGGTTCAAGTTTTATTGTTGGAGAATGTAAATTTGATGAGCAGGTAAGAAGTATTGGTTTTGATTCAATGCATTAGGATTTAAGGAATAATGAAATTATACGATTATATGAAGGTTTATAGGTTATGTGATCTGTTCTACTGGTTCTACCTTTTTTACTTATTTGTACTGTTTGTTTGATTCTAGGTTTGTTTCCTGCCGCATTCATAGATTTAAAATGTTCAAAAAAAATTTGCTTTGCTATATTTAAACTCTGTAGAAACAATACTTTAGAATTCACCATTATATACTTTCACGTGCGCCTTTGCGATTTTTCCAAAATTATTGATTGTTATCTAAAGTCTTTTGTGATATATGTAGAATAAATACCCATGTGAAAGACATTATTATAAGAATCAAAGTATAATCAGAATATTCTTGAGAAAATTATTCAGGCCAATAATTAATTAACCTAATAATTTTTCGAGCATTAATATGCCAACAATTAATTTCATATCATAATACTTTTTCACCATAATGGTTTAGTATTAGTTTATTCATCTTAAAGGTCTCGAACTCACTACACTATTTGACACTATTTTGCTACTATTTTAAAGAAAATTACATTATTAGACACTATTTTCTCACAAGTGTCGCTATAATACCACTATTTCTTCACTTTCAGGTTGAAAATTCAACTGTCTTCTTAAAATAACTCGTCCTTTTGATTGAAAAATCAACTATTTGATTCATAATTGAACTATTTGGTTGAAAATTGATCTTCGCGGGTTTAAAAGTCAAATGTTTTGTAGAAAATCCGTCTTTTTTGCTAAAAAAATTCAACAGTTTGGTCTCGAATTTGGTTAAAATTTTTGTTTTTTTTTGACTGACAAATCTTTCTCGGTTGACAATTCAACCGTTTTGTTGAAAAATTGTATTTTTTGGTTAGAAATTAATCCGTTTTGGATGTTGTTTACTATACTGTTTTTATTAAAAATAAAAATATTTTTTGTTTGACTTATAAACTATTACATTTTTCGTCGCGAATTTATCTGTTTTAGTTGAAAATTTAACTGCTTTGTCGAACATTCGTCTTTTTGGGTAAAAAATTCGTCCTTTCGAATTTAAAGTTCAGTTTTTTTTTTGTTAGATGTTAAGAGAACTTTTTTGTTGATAATTCAAGTTTTCGGGTTAAAAATCAAACATTCGTCTTAAAAAGTTGTCAATTTTGCTTGATATATAGCCCCTTATAAATAAGTTTTATACATTAAAAATTTTGGAATACTATTTTGACCCTATTATTTGAAATTTGGACTGATCTTATTAAATATTTCAATTGAAAATACATGTATCGAATGCTTAATTATCTTCATTATTTTATATATTCCATATTTAATGTTAAAGGTAAAACTAGTAACCATGATTAATAAATGTAAATTTTTTTTCGCAGTGTAAAAATGGCAAGCGACGATGACTCGTATGTGTACCAGTTAATTCAATATATTGTTCCTGGTCCACGAACGTCATTATCATACAAAAAAAAATATAATAAAATTGATCTTGTAACTCAGTGACATATGCTCTTCATAAAATTGAAACCCAATTAATTTAAATCTACTAAAAACCCAATTGATCCCGGCCGGGCCACGGTCTGGCAGCCCGGCCATATCATGGCCTTGCTTCATGGCCGGACGCTGGCCAGCGCAGCGTGACGATGCTGGCCGGATTCCGACCAGAAACCCCGACCACAGCCTGACTTAAAGTAGGGCTCCACGGCCAGCTCCCGGCTTAAAGCTGGGCTCTCCAGCCAGAGAATGGCCAGCTCCCGACTTAAATGTCCACCCGGGAAAGCATAATGAAAAATCAGTCAAATTTGTATTACCATATTTCAATGAAATAAAAGATGTCTTATGACTATCATATGGCTTGAGACGTTTCAAATTAAATCATATGTTTTGCGGATACTTTAAACAGTTTTCGATCTATAAACTAAATTAGTTTGATACCGAATTTGTTCAAATTCATTTTAAACCAATCGTTTTTACAGTCGCTCAAGATTATCTCAAAACAAGGGGTTAGGAACTACGCCTCTTTGTATAAGCGTTTGGTGTCTAAAAAATCATCTGTTCGAGGCAAAAATAGTTTATGCTTTGCGTCTAAGAAATATCGGTCATGATTACAGGTATGTCCGAAACACACAGTTGCTTGAGTAATCGTGACACGTTATCGCACGTTATGCAAACTGGTATGAAATGGTCAAAATTGTATGTTTACATATTCTATTTTGAGATTATTTGTGGTATTATTGTGTTTAGATAAAATAAATACTGTTTTTTTTAGTTAAAATTTCAAAAGTCACGGTTACTGGAATATCTATAGTTTGATTCATAATGACATATAAGCCTTTTATGAATGGATCATTGTTTAAAAAAAATAGATCCACAAGATATTTTTAAATCTCGTTTTATTGGTTTTAACTAGTAGGTTTCAAATGTTTAGAAATATTAATTTTAATTTATTTTTTAAATAAAACTATAACATGTACCTACCAATGAATAAGTTCAACAAATAATTGAATTTCTTTCAGAGTTTTCAAGTTTTTGTTATTTGATGGATCAAGACGTATAAAATAATACAAAATTCTGTTAGTTTAATGAAACAGTTAAAAGTACACTAAAAAATTGTTATGAGCAATTTATTTAAAAGAAATGTTGAATTATTATGAAATTAATACTCTGACGTGATATGAGAACCTCTAAATTTTATCCGAATGGTCTTTCCTTTCACACAGTACATTTTTATACAAAATCTATAAAAATGAATATTATGATTATATATTATAATTCAAAATTAAACGTACTTTGTGCTACTCTAAAAAAAGTATATATAAAAGCAATATAAATCTAAGCTAAATGAAATGCATTACAGTAAAGCACCAAACCTTGTACAAATTACTATTATTCCTACCTGGATTGCGTGCAATAGCCAATGCACTGTTCCTCTCAGCATCCTTAACCGACTTTAGGGACGCGTTCTTGCTCTCAAGGAAGCAAGTGAGTTCTTCCAAGTCTTCCTTCAGCTTACTGTTTTTTGTCTCATTCCTCAAACCCCAAATCCAAGCAAGCTTACAGTCGCAAATCAGCTTGTTTCCTGAAAAACAGAGAAACTTCGTTAAACGATATAGTATAATTAGGTACTCTGTTCGCTAGGTGAAATTGCAAACACTATTACTATATATTCGAAGCGATTAATTGCCAAAGACTATGCTAATTATGAAAACCTATATATACAATATACATTTATAGTTATAATCTAATTTCCATATATAGTATTAAATTATTCAAATATCTGAAGTTGTTTTCGAAAAAATTCGATTTAAAAAAATCCAACTTTTGATATTTATATGTACTGATGATGAAAAGGATTTAATTGCTGATGGCTCTGGACACAGAAATCCATGGAGATTACACATTAAAATTATTTTCACGTTCCTATAAGTATACAAAAATAACTCTTTCAAATAGGGTTCGTTCGAAAAATACGCACAGTTATACTATATTTAGAGGGGAGAAAGTTGGCAGTAAAAATACTACGTTACAAGGAGGGGGGGGGAGTATAAAAGCTTTACAAGCTTTCTACGTAGGGTAGGGTGGGGCGAGATGAACATAGGGGGTAAGATGAACCAGTCAATTTTCTCGCAATCTATCATTTCTTTTGTAAATGTTCTTTGCACTAATATAAGGAAGAACGTTATCAAGCTTCTTTTTAAAAAATTTTCGCTTGATGTTGAATAAATTTGAAAAAAAACGAAAATAAAAATTTCAAGACCTGTATTCTGGTATTTTGTATTTGTTTAGAAAGTCCAAGAATCACACAAAATCACATATTAGATGTTTTTCCAGTGGTTATTTAGATAGCTTATTTATTAAACCTTATGTTTTGAACAAATTTTTATATAATTGTAAAACAGAAATAGGTGAAATTTTGATTTTACTGGTAAGTGTCATATGGGGTGGAATGAGCAACTGTTCTGGGGCGGTATGAGCCACCTCTTCCTGTGCATTAGCCTAACCTCTTAGTGTAGCAGTCAGTGAGTTAAGATGCAGTGTTTTATTGCATCAAATTGTGCAGTGTCTTTATTATGGTCAAACGTATAAACAACTAATCTTGTCTGCACTAATTATGGGTCTGTATTATAATGTAATCGGAGTTGCTGGCAACCAGAAGAGAGCACTATTTTTCTGGTATATTTCTCAAGTAACTTTGTTTGAAAACTCGCGAAATGCTATAAAATGAGAAAAACATTGTTATGGTTGAAAAATACGGCAAACATATTAGAAAAACGGTTTAAAATCCCAGTATATATGAAATTCAGTGTCATGTAGTGGACCAGTCTAGTATTTGGGAGTTTTCTTACTGTAAAATTTAACTTTGACTTGAGACAATGTACTCGAAACAATCAAAAAATGGTTATATTTATTTCTGTGAAACAATTATTAAAGACATGTAGATATAAATCGCTTTTCTATTCACTGTTTGTAGAGTTAGTAACGGTAGAGGTTAGGATTAAGGATTGCATCATTTTAACGTTAAATGTTTTAAATATTCCGTAAAATGTTTGAAAAATATGTGTAAGATATGTTTTTGTTTTATAATACTCTAACTTAACAATACTCTTACTTATAAATAATATATGATAAGTCATTTAATTAAGTGGTTCATCCCGCCCCAGTGCCTGGCTCATCCCGCCCCAGGCATGGGGCGGTATGAGCCAAGCGCACTACTTTTTTATTTTCGTTTCTAATTTCGCATATACTTTTTTATTTACTTTTATCTTGGCAAAATTATAATTAAAAATGTTTGTAGAATATATATAAGGACTTACTTTCAAGCAATGACTTAGCATATTTTAAATACTGACGTTAAAAAGACAACTATGTTCATCTCGCCCCACCCTACCCTAACGGTGTCCACGTATATTTTTTATATACAAAGCAACATAAGTCTTATGTTATTAAGGAGGTACGGTCACGAATGCACTTTTCTTACGGATTTGTTTAAACTTTGACTATAGGTTCTTTGGAATGTTATCTAAACATTTGCGAAATTTAAAAAATATTGTCTTCTCCTGAGCTGAGATAATTGAGATCAAGGTGAACCCTTATACACGTAAAGCCTATCCTAAGCATAGGAAAATGTTACATTTCTAACTCTAACTCGCAAATTATTGTTACCGTTTTTTTCAAAAACTAATATATGTTAGAAGGGTGTTGCATGAAGATTTAAAAAATTTTTCAGAATTTTTGTCCTCTTAGTTTGAGAATGAGAGGTATGCAAAGTTTGAGAATTTTGAATTTTTCGAAAAATAAAACAAGCACATGGTAGCCATCAGACAACGCTGCCGGAGCGCCTATCGGGTCTAGCGCATGCGCAACAGTTTTAAATCTCTTATGAGAAATTTTGTTTTTTATAAATTTACCTTCAACTACTAATCGAACTGTCATTTTCAACAAATGTGACGTTTTAATTTGAAGTCAAAGAGCACAACTTTCAAAGCAGACACCATGAAAAATGCGACGTTGCCACGTCTACTCTGAGATCGTGAGGATTTAGTGTGTACTCGTCTGTGTACACAACTTCTCTATGTGTAGTGTACAATCATAACCAAAAATTTTCCCTTGGGTCTGACAGGAAAATAATTAATAAGACATTATACCGGCATAATTAACTAATTTTTGTCTTTCTTCGACGTAAATAAGGTACGCAGTATCCATTCAAGGGTTAATAAAACTTATATCACTGAAACAGTATTATTTTCAGACATAGATTTAGGACTAACTTTTTGCAGATAGTATGCGCGACCATACCTCCTTAAGCCGTATGTGTCCGTACTATTTTAAAAACTAGATATAGTAAGAACGAAATTATGAATGAAATAGTTATTTTCAAAATAAAAAATTAATTGGCGGAGAGTGCTAAGCGAAAACCTACGCACCGAAAAAAATATTCTAAAATTAAGGAGAAAATATTCTTATTCTTCTCACTTGAAGAATATTCTTAGATTTTAAGAGTATCTCCCACTTACATTGGGAAAAGCAGCTGGTACTCTTAAAGTTAGATTATCCTCTAAGAAAGTTAAGAATATATTTTGAAAATGAGACTACCTCCCCGCCTAAAAGGGTGTTGTATTGCAATACGGTGAAGCGTCATTGCGTTATTCGCAAACAATGACAATAATAAAACTAGTGTACTTAATTTTAATAATTATACACGAAGAGAGACAGTGGCTAAAGACCCACAACGATTGTGGGAAAATACGGAAAGTTCCGTAATGTTTGCCCTAGAGCTATACTTGATCGGGTTAGTCTTACGGAATATGTCGTAATACAAGTCAGTATATTTATTTAAATAATCATCACAAGGCATTCTTTAAGGGCATGTGATACTTCAATCGGGTTCAGTTCCCCCGGGTTTTTGTCCACAAAACTTAAAATTTTTTTAAACATCTATTCGGAGATGCTATAAAATAGAATATCGCACGTCCCCGAACTCTTTTTTAAGGGATAATAGCAAAAAAAATATATTATGCTAAATAAAATTTTTCTGTATATGCACTATTTGGAGGTTAGGATCGGTTGTCAAGTCTCTGTCATTCCCATAATGTTGGTATCTGTTGTACCGAGTGGCATAGAGGGTGTTCTAACGAGCATAAATTAAATTACTTATGAAATATATTTTTTGGACTGCCTACAAACAAGCTTAGTTCCGGGACATTAGTTACTATGTTTTATTACTTGTCCTAAGTTTTCGACCAAAAATATTGTGTAGTTTGGAAGTAAAGCTGCGGGGAGAATCGTAACACGCATAACCTCAAAATACACACATATTAATCAAATTTAGCAAAATGAAATTTTTTTAAATTATTTCACAACAGAAGAGTTCGGGGACGTCCGTTAGGATGTTCGCTATCATTCCCCAAATTTGTATGGCAAAATCTTTATTATTGTAGGAAAAAAGCCGGGGGAACCTAACACTGCTAAAATCGATAATTTTTTAAGTATCACATGCCCTTAAGTTAATATTGTTAAAGTTAGAATGCGACACTTGTTGCCCTTATAAAATACTCTCCAAGTTAGAATCATGGCCTGTTCTAGTTTAGGAGATATTCGCGTTTTTTTAAGTCAAGGTCAAAAAAAGTATTTTCGGGTCAGAGTGGGGGATGATACTAGAGCCTATACCGAATCCAATGGCATAATACTAATGTCTCGAAAGCAACCGGAAGTGTGTATGTTTCTTGTTCCAAGAAGAAGTGTAACACGTGCTCTCATGACATTAGCCAAATTCATATTCGTTTTTTTCGATAAGCAGTTTTTCGAAGTGCGAACTTCAAAAATGCCATGGAGACTCGTTTTTTAACTAAAGGGTTTGCCTTGGGCTTAAAATTCCGAGAATTTGTCCGGCTACATGACTCTATACGCAACTCCATACTGGTCATAAGGGTCCTTTTCCTGCGGATGCCGACCTATTCTTATCATAGTTGGAGGATATTCTTGAAAACAGTATATTATACTGTCCAATGATAACGAAGAGGGATCTCCTCTAATACACAGAATACGAGGTGTGTTCAAAAAGTAAGGTGAGTTTTAATTTTTATAGAAAAATATTTATTTATTCATCAATATTAATGTTGTCTCCTTCAAAGTAACCCCCCTTAGATATAACACACTTGTGCCAACGTTTTTTTCCAATCCTCGAAGCAGTTTTGATAAGCACGTTATGGTATAGCCTTGAGTTCTTCCAACCATATATTCTTTATCTCCTCAATCGTTGCAAATCTCCGTCCTTTCATGGGTGTTTTCAGTTTTAAGAACAGGAAAAAGTCGCAGGGGGCCATATCCGGTGAATATGGTGGCTGAGGCTTGATTGTGGTTTTTTGTTTAGCCAAAAAATCACGCACAAGCAACGATGAGTGAGCAGGTGCATTGTCGTGATACAAAAACCATGAATTGTTTTTCCAAAATTCCGAAAAAAATTGCATGACACGAGTCAACCGAGATACCGACGTCTTTAGCAACTTCTCTAATAGTAATTCGATGATTTTCCAACATTATATTCTTCACTTATTTAACGCTTTCATCATTTATTGACGTGCTGGGGAGTCCAGAGCGAGGTTCGTCATTAGTGTCTTGTCGGCCTTCTTGGAAAAGCTTGTACCACTTATAAACATTTTTTTGCTGAAAGTAGACTCACCGTATGTCACTGTCAACATTTCAAGTGTTCTGAAGCACTTAATTCCATTTTTCACACAAAATTTGATGCAAGTTCTCTGATCCATTTTTTTCGATAGCAGAAAATCGAAGATCACACTAAACACTTCTAATTCTTACGCCTCTCACAAAAATAAACTAAAAATGCTATACACTTAAAACTGTGCACATATGTGCGTAACAAGTGTACCAATATAATATAAAAAAATTCAAGATCGAATGTACGCAGCCTGCGAAATTTGAAAAGTCACCTTACTTTTTGAGCACACCTCGTATATCCTTGGTACCTATTTTAGAAGGATTTATTCTTAAAATAAGTGGGAAATTCTAAATTTAAGAATATTTTTTATTCAGTGCGGTGCGTTACACGCGTTTTTCATTGAAATGCAGCCATGTGTATCCTTTCAGAAGGATATGAATGATATCGATTTACAGTGCGGAGAAAAATGCTCCTAGCGGAAAAGAAGGATGTATCTTTGTGAAGTTTGTTTTTGTACTTTTGCAAGGTCTGTATAAAATAATTCATTTTTCGGGCATCATTTGCACCATAAAATTTATTAATATATGTAAATAGATAAGTATAATAATGAATATAAAATTAAAATAATTTAATGATTTATTCTTAACATTACATGCGAAAAAAGCCTGTTTACTAATCAATTGAGTGTTCGGATGCAATAAGGGTACATAAAATTTTCTCGTGCGAAAACAAAGTCCCCTGGAGGCTTTCAACAAAATTTTCGCATTTTAATTTTTAAAGGATATATATGGATGTGAAATTTTATTGCGAATCTTTTTCCCTTTGGATAAAAAGTTGTAGCTTCTTCACTTTAGAAATTAAAGCCAAAAAGCAGATTTAAAAAAAAAAGTCAATTTTAATCCGTTTTTTC
>CAKNWT010223171.1:1410-19532 GCA_932066315.1 Andricus coriarius
TTTGTCCTCACCAAAGGTGTTCGGCCTTCGCGGCTCTTCGCGCAATGTTACCAGCACTTATTGCTGGCTTAACGATCGCCCTATACACTGTTTTTGAACTGCGCACGCGGGCGAAACCTTCACTTGTATTGCCGTGGTCGACCCATAGGTTGAAAACCTCGAGAGATACTTTGAGGATTCCTAAGGTGTCGTAAACTTGGCGTTTCGCGCTCGAAGATGGTCAGTGTCGGCCGAGAAGAAAGCGAAAAAGTGGAGAAAAAAAAGACTAAGTCCTCCAGCAGCCGGTCCTCGAATCCAGTTCACTACACTACATCTCTCTTCCTTCATTGGTTCTTCACACCTGAGAAAAACTTTCTTATTGTTAGAGTAACAGGACTCCTTCACGGAGCCATTCACTATTTTTATTGGTTTTGATAAAAAACAATTTTGTCAGCGTTATTCATCGTATGATTCACCTAACGGGCTGTCCTTTCAGAGAAAAGAAAAAAACGAACCGTATTTAGCCAAGTGAATCTCTTTTTCACATACTGTAAGTAATCAGGAGTATACTAAAAAATAAATAGAAGTGCAAGTAAATGTTACGGTTTTCAGTGGTTACACTTATAATGTTGGATTTTTATTGCTTTCTTTCCAACACAAAAAATATATTATCATTAGAGCTTACGCCCTGATTTTATTATATTTAGTGAAAAACCAATTGGCGAGTTATTTCAATTTAAGAAAAAATTAATTTAGCCCAGGTCTTTAAATAAAACTAATCCGTGAATAAGTGGTAACTGCAGTTTTTTTTACAAGAAAATAGTAAATGATATAAGTATCGAAGCTGACGAATAATGCCACTAATGATTACAAATTCTTTCTCAGTAAATATATATTTTTGGGCCTTACTAGGGGTTGTAGCGAAGTAAAATACATTATTTTTTTAAAATCTACTCTTAGACACTATGAAAAAGTTAGAAAATCAAATGAAGATTATCTATGATTTTTATTTTCAAATTTTGTGGATGCTATCTTTATACCCCACAGAAAAGGCAACATTTTTAAGAATTTTGTTCTATAGGAGACAAATAATCTCGAATTTTTTGTATGTATATGTATGTATGAATATTTATTTTAAGAATTTCGATCCCTGTTTTTGGGGCTAAAAATGACATACAACAAAATAAAAAAAGACGAGTTATCCACCTTTTTTCACATTAAAGATTGGTGTGTTTTGTATAATTTAATATAATAATTTTCCTATTTTTTAGTCATTTTTCATTTTCACGGGATACATTTATCAATTAAAAATCTAGTTTTCTATTATAAATAATCTAAAAATATCACTGATTGTTATTATTGCTTTCTTCGTGAAAACGTTATTATTGCCAAAAAAAGTTCAAAGCAATTTTCAATCTTTTTTAAATTTTCTGATAAGGAGTAGATACATTTCTTTAAAAAAGTAATAATAAATTTCTATCACTACTCGTAAATAAAAAAAAAAGTTTTGAGCCAGTTTTATGCAAAACGCGCATTTTTTCATCGGAAAAAATTTAAAAAATTGTAAAAATCAATGTCATGACATTTCTTTTCAAAGAGTACAAATACGTTGATAGAATGGTAAGAAAGTAGTAAATAGAATAAAAATTTTAGTATTTTAAATATAAAACTGAAACTTCTAATTGAAGGGCCGCTCTGTATACGGACGTAAGTGTCAGCACCCGAATACAAGTATTTTACAGGAAACACAAAAAACTGTCTAACTTTCACGAAATAAATATTTAAAAAAATGCAAAATAGTTCGAGGTATTATTAAGCTTTATCTAACCGTAAAACGAACATCAGGAAAGAGGCATCCATCTCCGAGAAAACCTTTGTCAAAGGAATGGCGGTCCCTAAAAACTCCGATTTTGATACATAAAGAGTTGCATAACTTTTTTTTTATTTTAGAATTTATAAAAAAAATATGAAATCATCTTCGATCTATTAGTTAGCTTTATTGAATAGCGAAAAGAGCGCTTAAAGAAGAAATAACCGTGCGCGAAAAAGCCCTTGTCAAAGATTAGCGCTTCCCTAATAACGAAAATATGGTCAATAACGAAAATATGGTTCAGTGATTTGAAAAAAAATTAATAAGTATTAACTCATTTTATAGTAGTAGGTACTTTTGAATATTCTGAAACGATTTTGAAGATTTGCTTAGCTTAAATACATAAGAGTTTAAAATGAAAAAGATGACACAAAAAATCATTAAAGTTAGGAGATGTGTGACTCAGGCAGTAAGGTATTATGATTACTTCCTGTACAGCGTATACTAGCGGTGGAGTTACACTTTCGTGGGTTCAAATCCCGCTGGATATAACCGAAAATGTTATTTTCCATTCATGTTTGTGTGTCTTTTCTATCAAGTTTCTTTGGATTCAATTTTATGTACATTGAGGTCCCGCTTCACCATTTCACCATTTCACCAGGCATTTCGGGGGTACCCTCAGTGGCCTTCACGGTAAATCGAAACTCTCCAAACCGTTCTTATTCTCCTTCTTGCTTGCGGCTTCTTATACTGCCGAACCGTAAACTGCGCAACTCCGCTGACCTTACAAAAGCCCTCTCTCTCGCCCCCTTGGAACATCTTATCCAATATATCAGGTTCCGGTAAAGCGGGATCCCAGTGTAGTTGTGTTCACTTGCTCCTCCTTCTGTCAAAACAAAGGTTTGTTGCCGATTATTTGGACGCATAATTTTAATCTCAGAAGCTTCATGTATTATTTAAAATTAGAGACTAGAAGTAAAGTAAAGTATATGAATTGAAAATTAAAACGAGAAATGTGATTCATAATTTCTTTCGTTGCGTGAAGTACTGGAGCAAATTAAAAGTCGTAAAATTTGAGTTTGAGAAGTGATTTAAAATTATTTATAAAGGGTTTTGGAAGTTGTCTGTAATGATTTTTTCATTCTGACGAATCCGCTGAAACGAGACTACCTCTTATTCAACAAGATTACCAACCAAGAACATCCAAACTGCCTCGCGGCTTCGAAGCTGGGCATACGTGCCACTTTTCTTAAATGCAGGGTGGTCGCTTCGAAAGTGTAAGTGTTTTGTACACGCTGTACATTTAATACCGGTGCCGCACTTGCATTCGGGTCTTCAATGTATATTGTATATAATTCCCTTGAGGAGCAAATCATTTATTAAATGTGCCCTCGCCAGTGGGCGTTTCATCAATCACTTTAAACTAATTAAAATTATAAAGACATAAAAGTTAAATTAACCAATTTTTTAGAGCATTATGCTATTTTAGTAGAAAAATTTCGGGGTTTGACATTATATTTTCCAGTTTCTCATCTCGAGTCGCTGATTTTAATGTATGCCGCAATGTCAAATTTCAATGTAAAATTTTCCAATCGTGTTTGAGTGCATATAAATCTATATCGGTAATAAATAATCTGCATAAGGCATGAGAAGTCTGCAGTTTGCCTGTAGATATAATAAAAAAGCTTCCTCGATCTGGACTATAATTAAATAATTAAAACGACATTTAACTTTTTGTAGTCCAAGACAAGAATATAAGTAAAATAGTACGGGGAAAGATTAAAATTACTCTCAGCGCATTATTATCTCGCGGCTGCCGTTAGATTTCGATGGCTATTAAAGATGAGGAAATTAAATATGCATAAGATGTAGATATGACAGGTTTGAATAGATTATAATGGAGGATTAACATCTTCATGGATTCTTATTGGTTTAATATATCAAGTCTCGAGGTGTTCTCCTATAATTAGTATTTATTAACTTATACGACTGTTTTTGTGCATATGAATAATAAAGATAGTGGACTTCGAGTATCGTAGACTTGGGCAAATTGGAACATTCTTCAATGCTAATAAAATCAAGAATTCATGCATATTAACGTTCATTGGTGGGCACGTATTGATATTAGCCTGGACCTGGTTGAGGGAGGTACGAACTAAGAAGGTGGCATAGAGCGGTGTATAATAATGGTAGAAGGGCTAACATGGTTTCAGCTTGTAGTTTGGGGCGGGATAGAAACAATTCAGATTTTTTTTGCTTAAAGGTCTATGTTCGTTCATTATGCTCGAAAATACAAATATTTCTAGCATGTTTATTCGCACTAATGAACGAAAAGGATGAAAAAATTAATTTTTATAATCGTTCCAAAGCAATACAAGACCAATTAACTGATCCATAATAATCTGATACCACTAAGAAAGTACCAGATCATGAGATAAGACACAATACAATTCACCATACAACATTGCAATCATAATAATTATATCTTTACTTCTCAGAACGGTGTTCATGACGCAGGAGCATGTCAGCATTCGAGCAATGCTGGAAATATTGTCACAACATATAGATCAGAAACATGACTTTCATAATTATCACAAAAAATGATTTATGATACTATGATTTAGAATGTTTAGAATCACAAGAAACCGAAGACAAACATGTCCCTCTACGATATTACCAAAACGAAACGTTTGATCTGATTAGACCACATGACATCCTTTAATTACTATACGAAATGCTAGCCAGAAATTGTATTCCTAAAGCTAATTATTCACATCCACTGCAGTTTAAAATGTTTAGAATCACAGTATTAGAGCATGACCCTCTATTACGAAATTACGAACGAAACATCAGATACCACATCATTAAGAGTAATTACCATAATAAATTGTAACAAGAATTGTATCCCTAAAGGCCTAAACTAAATACTTCGCATACACTTTCATAATGTTTATCATTGCGAAGATGTACAAGCCAATTGTAATGAACAAGCAAAACCAAATGGTTAATTGATAGATAAATTCTTTAAATTTTATAATTACTTTTAGTTAGTTACCATTAGTATTTTCACACATTATCATCTCAAGAATCCTTATGGACAATGTTATGTTTGTTAACAATACAATATAGACGCCTTGTTTCAGTCACAACAGATCCATTTTTTGGAGTGGTTACTTGACCCAAGAAACGTTAATTACCATACAAATTGTTCCAAGAATTGCATTCCCCCTTCTCATAGCCCTACTACTACTTGAACCGAATTTCATAACCAGCATCATGTCAGGATCTTAACAATGCTGCCAGAGTTGTCCCAACACTTGAAACTTCCCATTAGCGGAAGTGATCGCACAGAAGCATCGGAAGAAGGGAACGAGGCACGAGGTAGAGCGGGGAAAAGTCGAGGAGCGTTGGAAGGAGGGCGACTCGCTCGAGGACGACGATAGAGGGAGGTATAAAGGTGGTATATAAGGTGGTAGGATGATGGTAGGAGGAAGAAGATGGACCCTCGTAGTAACGTAGTTCGGAGCGGGGCACGCCCCTCGCCCGAGCACAAAGCGGCCTGCGGTATAAATTGGTTTGTTTGCAGCAGAGATGAAAGGGGCCGCTAAATGCTATCTTTAAGGTGCCAGATCAACGCAAATGTGGCTGAGTTACTCGTAATTATAGGATAGTCTGGGCTCAGAGCTACGGCCCGAGCTTGCCTGACTGCCTACCTGCCTGACTGCCTTGTTGCTGACTCGTTGGGGCAGCCTACACTGGCGTGTCCTATAAGGGCTCTTCGGACACTCCATGAACCAGCCGATGACGTAATACCTCATTTACATGCATCGCCTTTTACTCTTTTATATAACAGAGTTAAGATACTATAAATTCAAGTTACGAGGATGACCTTTTATCAGATCTTACACACATTATCTATAATATTATCTTTCAGAATCTGTTCTCTACTAATAGCTGATTTGGATGTCATATCAAGATGTATTCCGGATTCCCATTTGCTAGGTTCATCTCTTAGCAATTTTAGGATTTATCTTTTACTTAGGTTTTTGAATCTGAAAATATGTGGTGTTAGATTAGTGGCAGCACAATTATCCCTATGGTTAAGGTATTATTAGATGGTATTATATGATATTAGATGATGATAAGATTTATAATTATCATTAGCACCGCTGAATGATTCTTAAGGAACAAGAAGAACAAATAAATGATCCGTAATAGGTAGTGAATTAAATATTAAGGTTGAAGGGATCAGAAACCAGTTGTTTACGATAGATGATGAGTTCTTTTAAAGATAAGTAGAAGAACGATTGCTAATTCTTTCATGATATTCAGATATTCGGAGGTATTATAATAATCATTTTAAAGTTTGCACACTAGTCTAATCAATTCTATGTGCTAAAGAATTCTTAAGGCAGAAGAAAAAAAATTTTTTCAGAGCAGGTGAAACTAATTGTTTGTATCCACTACTTTGGTGACAGTTGAAGTTGGAAGTTCTTACTTCTTACGAAATTGTACTAAAAAATCAAAGAAACAACCAATTTTGTAAATACAGTGCAATGATACGAGAAACAAATGTTTAACTTTAGTTATGGCTTCTGAAGGAGAAATGTTGCTTGATACAGTAAAGATCACTTCTTTTATCTTTTCACAGAAAGAATAGAAGTAAATTTCTGATATAGGTAATTTTCAAGTGGGTTAAATTGATTTTTTTTGCATCAAACCAAAAGAAGATGCCATAAGGTTGATATGGTAACCTTACCCAATGTGGTGGGCAAATTTTACTACGTGAAAGTAAGTTTGGTGTAGGTAAAGATTACTCTGAAATCGGGGTAAAGGTTACAATTTGTTTTTCATGTGGCTCACGTGTGCAATAATATTAAAGTTATCATAGGAAACAAATGATCTATAAAATCCAAAACATAAATTCAACAATGATAGCGGAAACACATGTTACTGAAACTAAAAAATAAAATAGCTTAGGATCTCTTGATCTATTTTCAGTTGTTGATCAACAAAAAGAAGGTCCAATCCAGTATTGAAGTAGTGTACCCCCTAGGGTTAAACGATCCCAAATATTTGAATCTCAATGACATGATCTTAACTCATTTTGCATTCCGATTTCCCTAAATTAAAAGTTAATCAAAAATGGTTTCTTAATAAAAACCCCGGCTTGTGTAAAATAAGTAGATGGATTTTAAAATAAAGAAACAAGAAAGTACGCCACTGGGAGTGCTCTCTATCTCTCACAGTTTCCGACGAGACGTCAGAAGGTCTCGTTCGTACGGGCAGCGGCGAGCGGTCCATCGAAGCTGAGAAGCGGCCGACATTATAGTACAAAATAATAATTCATAAATTATACGCGCCGCGTCCGTTTAGTGCGGTGGCTTCGCGGTTCAGACTTGGTATACACACATATACATATATATATAAGATGCACACATAGAAAAGTGACAATGAGTGAGCTTGAGGACGATATGCAGGGATTTACAAACAGTAGAGCTGTTTGCGGATCTATGTTTGATGTGCATTGAGCATAACAGCAATTATCAGTAGGAGCACTGACTTGTAACTGTTTCGCAGCTTCTATATGAGTGGCCTCTTTTCTCTTCTATATTGCCATTACCGGTCGCTTTTGTATGGTTAATGGCTGTACTTGATGTAAGACGTTAAATCAAAGGAAGAAGTTTTATTGGTGTTATGAAACATGGCGTTGTGGATGTAAAAGATGGATTTTATTGAGTCTGCTGTAATTATGTTAGGACTGTATAAATAAGCAGAGAAGAGGCTGACAATCGAGGTATTGTTGGTTGAAGGAAGGATGGTAATGATGGTGTATAAAGTGTATTGAATGCCAGTTGAAAGAAACTGAATTGGTTTGCCTTATGTTGTTCCTTTTCCGTATGCGTTACTAAATGTCTGTTTTCAATATGTTTTCAGATAGCATCTCGTTTTTTACATTTAATTTTAGAAGATATTTATAGAAAAAATTGTTATAATTAGGTTTCAGAAATATTCAGAATCAGAAAGCAGCATCTATGAAAGAAAACCAAAATATTTAAATGATTTGCCATTCGCTTTTTCGAATTAAGATTCGAACGAGCAACAGCGTCTATATATTTGGTTACTGTACTGAAATATGATCTAAATATAGAATCTCCCATGTGGAAATTTTGTCATGGACCGAAGAGGACCAAAACCTGGCAAAACTAGGCCCTGGCCTCATGATCCAGCCTGGGTCAAGCTCGAATGAAACGTTAAATCTGGCTAGGGCCTGTCTTGATTTCCAAGCCATATCGCCAAAGCTGGCCCAGGCTTAACCCTAGTTTGTTGTCGATTCCTTAGCCTAGAATGTGTGGCATGCTTAACGTCATCATCAATGGGATTTTCATTGTTTCTTAAGAGGTTTGTATTTAAAATATTCTCACCAAACCTTTAACTAGCATAACGTCTACATATTATTCATAATTAATTTAATTATTTTCGGATTCCAAACCTAAATACGGAATAGTGGCCCTGGCTCTATGTCTGCGGGCTCTTTGCGTACTTTTTGTTTTTAGGAATTTCGCGAATTTGTAAATTTACACCCAGTGCTGGATTCACGAATTTGGGGCCTCTCAGCGATGACTCTCAGTAGGACTCCCTTTCCATGTCATTTTCATAAGAAAACGCTGGTATTAAATTATTTTTTAACAATAATAGATAAATTGAATAAGTATACTAATGTATAGATATATGGGCGTCCGCATGAAAAAGGCACTTATGGCCGATATGCAATTGCCTACATATATTTTATTAAAAATAAATACAATCATTCAATGTAGTTTTCAGTAATTACATGAATATACTACTTTACTTGTGTCATCATGCCTCTAGTTATGCAAATATTTGTATCATTTCGTCGTGATTGATTGAATTTCCGCAAGGTCTGCGTTCGCTGAGAAGAATGCCAATGCAGATCAGCGATCGTCACTAATAGAATTCCTTAAATAATTGTTCACATTCTTTGCCACTGAAAAAGAACGCTCCTAGGATGTATTGGTAGATAAAATACATGTGTAAAAGGAAGTGCAATTTCCAGATTAGGATAAGACCTCATAAAACATTTCTTAACAATGATCTACAGGATCCTACTCGCCGAATATCCTTTCAACTTTATAACACAAAGGTACGCTGAGAAAAAAGATTACTTGATTCTAAGAAATGTAGTACTGAATACATCCAATCAAATATTTGTTTGATCGGAGACAATTTTTCTTACTTCAAGGAATGCTGCTTTTCGAAGAAAGAAGTCTATTTTGTTATAAAAAAATTTGTTCAGATCAATAAAATATTTCATTGGACGTATTCAGTATTACATTTCTTTGGATCAAGTAATCTTTTTTTTCAGTGTACGACTTAAAATGAACATATTATTTGGCTCATTGCTTTCCTAAATCGTTATTATAAAATTTAACTAGATCGTCAGCTTTTTCTCCGATTTCATTATCTGAGAGTGTTTCTAACTGACTGATGAAGCGAAAACGACCAATGATCTTTCTTTAGGCATCACTTCGATACAATAAGTCTGCTCCGAATCTGTCAATAATAGTGAAAAAAGTGTTTACTTTAAAGTCTTCCCTAGGAGAAAACACAGTATCATTATTATTGCATGCACCAAAAAATATTTTTTCCTCCTTAGTCTTTGATTTTCTTCTCGATATTCTGCACATTGAGTCAATCTTTTTCCTTTCTCTTCATAAAAGTCAAGTTTTTCTAGTTTGGACTCGAAATATGCAGAGATAAAGAATCATATTGACCAATTACATCACACAATTCAGTGGTAGTACTTTGTAAGAACTGATTAGTCACGTCAGTGCGTTCTAAAAGATCATTCCAAAATACCACAAGAATACCATTTTCGAGTTGGCAAAATTGTAGGTATAATTCGAGAGCTTATGCCTTTATATCTGGGTTTTCTCATGGATCATGGGCTATTTCTAACGCGGTTATCGCAAAATAATTGTAAGAATATTTTAGTGCATCACCATAGCTTCTGACCTAGATGTTCACCGTGTTCCCGAAACGCGTTTTAATTGGTACCAATATAACATCTTGAACTAACATAAAAAAGCTTGCGGCATTTAAACAGCAGTCAGCAGTTGCATCCCCTACAGGATTTAGCAAGTGATTTGCGCAGGGACATCAGCAACTAACGGACTGTGCTCTTTAATTTCCGCTTGTTATCCTCTATATTTTCCTGACATGTTTGGGGCGTTGTCAACTGAAGCGATACACTAGAGAGGTTGAAACGACTGAATGACAAGTAGACGGATCGACAGACCTCCGGGTGAGATATTAGTCATGTACCATTGCTGCATGGCAACGAAACGGTCACCAGACATCATCAGTTCTTAATTCATAAATATCGATTCTCATATGTGTCGAAATACTCCAACACCTCTCCTCAACGATATTTGCGATGATATTGATGAGATAACCCACACATATGAAGCCTTGATCTGAGCTTGGTTCCGTTTAGCGGCTTTGTCAATAAATCTGCAGGCATTTGATTTGTTGGACAGTACTTGTATACCATGATCCCTTGGACCTTTAAATTCTTGACGTAACGGTACTTGGTATCTATATGTTTCGTACGATGACTGCATTTCTTGTTGTAGATTAATTTTAAGCAACTTTGATTGTCCTTATCAAAAACTGATGGTCCTTGTTGTTTTTGTTGCATATCTTCCAAAAGTCGTCGAATTCCAACTCCTTCTTGGGAGGCTTCCGCCAGTGCGACGTATTCTGCTTCGGTTGATGATGAAGCATCACAAGTTTGCTTCCTGCATGCCGAACTTATAGATGCTCCGTAAAGTTGAAATAAATAAACGCATAATAAGGGCATGAGTGTCCCACTCATGCCCTGTTTCAAAACAGTCAGCCCTATACTCCAGATCATGGCAATTGTCGTTCGACACCAAAACTATAAAACTAAGCACTTACGCTATGATTTCTTAGAATCAAAGGAGGAGATTGACTTTAGCTTTACATTCTCACGCATTCAAACATTCTTTCTAATACGCGAACAGATTTTCTATCAGATTTATCTTCTGCCCAATTTGCGTCAGCAAATCCCATTAGTCTTTTAACAGCATCCTGTCCTCCAAGCTTTAGTTTCATATCTTTGGTTACTTTCAGCTTTCAGCTTCTCTTGACTTCATGTATCCTGGATCTAATGGAATGTTTTGCATCTTGTAGCCCAACTCTGTTAAAAATTTTTTCTATATATTTAAGCTGTGAGAGATATAAAAATTATTCCCCTCCTTCATCACTTAAATTCCTGAATTGTGCTGTAATATTCTGAGATGCCTCAAGTGAAAGTGCTTTTTCAGAAGCCTGGAAACCTATTCTATTTTCTTCATGTCCCTTCCGGGAATAAAAATATCATCAGCCTAAACAATAAGAAAGATTATACCTTCTTGATTGCGCTTAATGTACAAGCAGGGATCTGCTTGGCTTTTCTGAAAATTTTAATTTTGTAGAATTTGATCTAGTTGATGATTCCGTACCTTTGCAGCTTGCTTGAAGCCGTAAATACTTTTCTTCAATTTGCAGACCATATTTTCTTTTCCTCGAATCGCATATCCCTCCACAGTAAAAAAAAATGTTCAAAATGATTTCGAAATCAATATCATTTTGATATGCAACAAAAATGATACCAAAATCAAGAGCATTTCGATCGGCCGCAATGAATGACCCACTTTTGAGATCACAATGATTGTATTCGGGATCATGTATCAAATAAAAACAAGATGGCCGCCGTTCTTGGAGTACTTATGCTCATATGCCAGCTTTTTATGGTTTCTGATGGTGTAGTGTACTTGAAAAGTTAAAATATTAACGAAACCTGATATTAGAATATATCACCTGTTAAGTCTAGTTGTCACTTGCATGCGATTAGATACAACTTTTAAGTTATGTCGTTATGACATCGGCACCAAAAATTGAGAAAGGCTGTCTTGGCATCGTAATGTTTGACAATCATTTTTCCTTGACCAGTAATTGTCAGTAGATTTCTAAATATAGTTTGCCGAACAACAGGTGCGAAAACCTCATCATAGTCAGTTCCGTACTTTTGGGAAAAACCGCAAGCGACAAGTCTTGCTTTATACCTGTCCACTCCTCAATCAGTATTCCGTTTGAGTTTAAAAGTCCACTTGCAGGTGACAGTGTTTATCCTTTGGCGCTGTCACAATTTTCCAGGTATCGCTGCTGAGTAAGGTAGATATTACTTCGTTCATCGCCTTTTTCCAGTGATCCTTATCAGCACCTATTAGAGCTTATTTTCTGCTTCCAGGTTCTCTTTCTGCACTCGTCACTACTTTTGAGGTTGCCATATATCTATCTGGCGGCACACCTTTATTTGATCTTCCAGAGCTTTGATACTCCAATTGTTCCACCTGATTTTGTATATTCTGCTGCTCCTCACCTTGTTGAATCCGGAATTGATTCTTCGACACAGGACTTCTCTTCAGTTTCAACTTAATTTTTGAAATCTATTATTGGCTGAGAAATAAATCCTGGTTGACTTATACTTTCGTTTCTGTAATTTTTACTGAGCCATCAAGAAATATTACATCTGGACTGATCTGAATTTTCTTTGTATCTTTATCGAGCAATCGAAATGCTTTCGATTCTTCTGAATAGCCCACAAAAATGGCTTTCTTTCATCAAGTTTTTTTCTTTTAGCATCTGGAACGTGCACAAGTGCCTCGCAACCGAATACGTGTAAATGTTTCACATTTGGCAATTTTGAGTACCACAACTCGAATGGAGTTTTGTTTGTTGGTTTTGAAGTCAGTCTATGCTGCAAATAATTTTCCTTCTCCCCAATATTTCTTTTCTAAATTTGCATTAATTATTATGCATTTCGTAATTTCCATAAGAGATCTATTTTTTCGTTTGCAACCCCATTCTGCTGTGGAGAATACCTCCTGTATACTGGATCAAGATGCCTTATTTTTTCAGATAAGCCTGTTAATCTTTATTAAGGTACTCCCCTCCTCGATCCCACCGTATGCATTTGGGTTTCTTTTGAAATTTTAAGTCGACTGTGTTTTACTTTTTGACTCTTTAGGAAAAGATTTCCGTATCATTTTTCCTTTTACACAGCTTTCACAAATTTTTTGTTTTACGCAATCCGTTAGCTCTATGCCTGTAGCTAGTCCTTTTTCAACAACATCTTTAATTGCTTTCGAGTCTTAATGCCCGAACTATTAATGCCAAGAGTGTTGACAGTTGTCACTGTGGGCACTGGTACCTTCACGCGCACTGGTCTTTGCCGCATACACTCTTTCTTCCATACAAACCTCATATAGTTCCGAGGTCAAACTTACTTTCGCCCTTATGATTCCATCCTTTAGAATTTCACAACCTTTATCGTGAACAATCACTACATGGCCACCTTTTGTTAATTTCTTCACCAAAACAAATTTAGATTCGAAACTCGGCAAATATATAACATATATGCCATGCACTTCCACAAGTTCCTTTCCATCAGCAAGTAGAACGTGTCCTTCAGCTGTGGGATCAATCTATAAAATTCCCTCTTATTCGTCATGTGGCTAGTGTGGCTCCTGAATCCACAACCCAAGCATCTTGTTTACCCTTGAACTTCTTTTCTCCGAAGCAGGTCCTTGTAAATTTCTTTCAAGGCTCTATTTTCCTTAAATGCCTTAGCTGACAGAAAAACTTGAACTCACACTTAAAATTTCAACTGTTCACTTAATCCGCGATGTGCACTTCACACTGACACTTAGACACCGACTTTTGGGTTACCCACTCTGGGCCCATAAACTGTTAGTTATATAAAGAAGAAAGTTTAACGTATTTGGTATAAAAGTGAGGTTTATTTGAAAATAACGTGAATATGTAAGATATACACTGTTAAAAATGTTTGCAATTTTAATATAGATTTACTAAAAATCTGGGTGCATCAAAGAACTTTCAACTTTCACGCACTGTGTTTTACTATACATGTATATTAATTCTACAAGATGATGGTATATTAAATTTACAACACGTTTATGCATATTGCTTCCAATACATTTATAGTAAAATCGCTATAGAAATTTCTATCAGTGTATAAAAAACTGAAGCGATGCGTTAGAGAGATTTAAAACGACTGAATCACAAGTAGACGGATCGACGGACCTCCGGGTGAGATATTAGTTACGTACCATTGCTGAATGGCAACGAGACGGTCACCAGACAGCATCAGTTTTTAATTCACCAATATCTATGCTTATATGTGTCGAAATACTCTAACAATTCTTAGTTTGAAAAAACTTAATAAACCTTTAAACAGGCGTACCATTCGCAAGAATATATCTTAAAATAAAAGTAATTTTATTAGTATGTAATATATCGGGGTTATAGTCAATGCTTAGCGTATAGAATTTGTTTAGCTCTACTCCTGCAACTACATGAGCTACAAGATAATCATAAATCCGTTCAATAAATTCATTACAGGTAGTCTCTGAAAGATATAAAACATGCCTGTACCCTTATACCAAAAATTTAAATATGTTCTTTTAAAAATGGATCATATGCAGCGATTAGCTCTATTTAGCCTAAAAAAGTCCCATTGTGCTCTGAATTTAGTTTTTCATCACACCCTCTGAAAGCTAAGCCAGGTGTACCCAGGAATTTCATCACGCTTACTACCCGATGAAGAACATGTTCCCAATAACTACCCTTTGTCTCGTATTGTTCTGTTAAACGACTGTCTATCGTACCGCTGCAGATGTTTCTGATGAACCCTCGAACGAAACAATTGTTAATGAATTCGCTGCAAATTTCTCACATTGACACTGTTCACGGCTTTTACATTTTGGAAGACGATGAGACCAAAGTTGCAAGTTTTGGTATTTTTTTATTAATTCTTTATTTTTCAGAAACTTAATTTACACTGTTTCCTTTGTGTGCACCACCTTTATGTCTTTTATTAGGCATTGTAGAGCTGTGTTGCACTTTCAAATGACAAAATTTTATCTAAGGAATATTGGTACTTAGAGGCTACATAAAGGTAAGATTTTGGGATTAATGTTCTTTTAAAGAGAAGGAGGTACGGAAGAGGGATTGATGGGAACTATAGGTACTGATTATGAGGAGATCCTTGGGCAATTTTCCATATTCCAAGGAAATGGGTGGGGTGTTTGACCATCACTGAAGCAATTAAGGGGTAACAATATGGTTTCCAATTTAAGTGCAACGTATGTTATCATTAACTTGGAAATCTGAAACTATTTGCTAATAGTATAATTTTTAATTATAATCAACGCTTCTTTTTTAAAACAAAAGTAACATAAGTCTAGAAATTTAAAAATCCATGACATGAGCCATGATTTACCTTGACCTATTGGTTACTACGGCACTGCGTTATACTTGTCATTAAACTAAAGGTTACATTTTGGATAATGAATGCAGAATAATCCAGTGCCGTCTGCCATCAATTTGAGGAACTTAGCCTATTTTGTGATTCTATCTTCAATAGAATTACTTTTATTGAGTTGTGATCCCACTGAATCTGAAAAAATGGGTTTTACGAAAGGGTTTCTCGTTGAATTTCGAAGGAATTTTCTAATCAGAATTTTCTTCAGTAGACTTTTTTATGGTCCAAAATACAGGGCGAGTTGGTTCGCCATCAGTGTACCTACATCAGTGTTCACCTGCGAATGCTCAAAAGTTGAAAAAATGGCTGCCGTTTTTCTAAAATTCTTGAAAGTGGATTTTCTCAAAAACCCTGCTTTCAAACATTTTTATTTTGTTTTTAGAAATAGCTTGCAACATGTGCTACATATCTCGTGAGTTTTGTTCTTGGTAAACGACTGCATTACATAGAAAAAAAATTATTTTGTGAAATCAAAATTTTTTGATTTTTTTTAAAACACCGAAGAGTGAAAAAAATGTTCAAATAAAAGTTTAAAAATCTATAGAAGTTCTAGAAAAACACATCTTACTCTTTTGTGATAGCTTGCATCGTTCATATTAGCAGAAACTTTTTTTTTTAATATTGCAAAAAATAAAATGGTGGGATTTTCCTGAAAACCTTCTTTTCTTCTTTTAAAAATTGGATGAAAATGTAAAGAAGTTTTTCTGAAAAGCTCCACTATTTTTATTTTGTATTTTATTTTGTTTACAGTTTCTTATTACATAGAAAAGGCATTTTATCAGTTTTATAAAGGTTTAACCATTTTAGAGTCCGGGTATTTTTCTTAAATATAATTTTTTAATTTTCATAGTAAGCGATTCAAGCTATTTTCAAAAAAAAAATTCTGTCAATTTTTGAGAATGTACAGGTAATATTCGAATGACTGTAAAAAATCCAACAAATTTTTTGTAATTAACTGTAAAATACATATTCCTTTATTTTCACCATAGAATTATATATCCAAGTAGAGGAGAGGTCCATAGGTTAGGCATGGTTTTTATTTTTGTCCATGAAATGAGATTGGAAAATAAGTACGAGAAGAATTATTTCAAAGTTATTGAAAAATAAAAAATTGCAGTGAATTTTCGAAATGTTCTCAAACCGATATTTTGAAAACTGGTCCGCAGATTGGGCCACTGTAATACTGACAAACTCATAGAAGTTCAATAAATTGATAAAAATTCAATTTTAGGCCACTTTGATGATAATTCCAAACATAAACGCCCATTCACGCATGACTTTTTATTGAAAGGAACAGGCTGCCCAACTTACCTGCCTCCAGTGGCCCAACGTACGGACTTTCCACATTTTGAAAATTAGCCTCAAATTTTGGTTGCTCATCAAAATATTTCAGAAAATGAGTACATGTTAAGAAATGAGACTTCAAATACCATATTTTAGTGAATTTCACTCTTACCTTCTGATGGGAAATGACTATTTCACAGGCACTTGAAATGTACACCTTCAAAATGCGAGAAAGAGTATTTTTAAGTATTTTTTCATTTCATTGGCTACAAACGTCAGTGTTGTGTATAACTACTTACACCACTCGCTAAGTGTACCGTGGCAGTATTCCCTTACGCCAATAATCACAATATTGACTGTACAACGGTTAGGAATACAAGAGAAGTTGGTGGCCCAACTTACGGACCGGTCCAACCATTCTGACACCCTAAGCTAGACCTCTCTGCCTGATTTAAAATGATTATTGGTCTCTACAAAATCTCTTCTAACCATTTTTTATAGGAATACCAGTTTTTGTTTCAAATGTGAGAAATGCCATAAAAAATTCAAATTTTTATTTCAACAACGAAAAACAAGATGCAAATTTGGACATTAACGTTTAATAGTAAAGTTTCTCACCTTAAAAAGACGTAGACAATTATTCTTTTCCATTTTTTTTTAAATAAACCGTAGTAGGTATTTTATTCCACTCTCGACTGAAAGTCCACTTTTTGGTCCTGAAAAGCGGGGTTGAAACAGCTTTGCTTTCTAAGGAGATTTTTTTTAAATTGAAAACAAATTTAGAAATTTTTGAAAATTTTGAATTTTTTGAAATGTTTGAAAATTGTTGGAAAAATTAATTTTGCCCCCCTAAATTTTACTTTTGACCCGCTAATTTTAGTTTTGTTCCGCTAATTTTACTTTTGCCCCGCAACACTAATTTTCGGGAAAATATGCAACTTTCGCCCCGCTTATGAGGGGCAAAATGTGGGGTTTTTGGTCGGGTGTGGAATAAAATTATTTTTTATAATAGAAGGTATTTGATTTATTAAACATTTTTTTATCTTGTTTTTCATTTTCCAACTTTACATAAACACGCAACATAAAATCTCGATTTTCTACAAGTTAATTAAGTCAATTATAATGTCGAGCGCGAAGCGAGTGTCCATGAAAAATGCATTCCTCAAACCCGAATAAAGAGTTTTGAAAAATTCATGTCCATACGTTCATTTAATTTTTTAATAGAAAATGTGATGGATGTGAATAACGCATGTGAATAACGTTCAAAATTAAAGTAAAGTGCGGCGCGCGTATCGCGCAATAAAAATGAGGACCATTTCGCTGGTCCAACCACCCACGCAAATTCAACTTTTGTTGGGCCAAATATTTAGTGCAGAATTTGTTTAAATTGTTACAACCAAAATTAGAATTTGTGCAACACCGGAAGTACCTGATAACCCATACAAACACTGGTCGGGCCAGCGGAACGTTTCGCTGGCCCCGACATTATCCAAAATCAACTTTATATGGGCGTATTATTTTCGTCTCATTTTTTTCATATTTGTGCAACCAACTTCAACCCCTCAAAACTACCCCCTATGCGGCAAACACCATGGCCGGGCGAGCGAAACGTTTCGC